>JACLAT010000176.1:0-59425 GCA_018105865.1 Metaphire vulgaris | reverse complement strand
AACTAAAGCACTATTACAAAAGTATTATATGAACAAAAAGTTTATTTTGATTCAGAAAACTCATTAATGTTTGAAAACAACTTAAGAGCAAGAAAGACATGGAGAACTATGAAAGTGTCTTAAAATGTGAATGATCAGTCAGGCAATGTTCGATATATCCAAAGGACAGTGGGGCTAGGTTGTTATACTATAGAGGACATGATTTTACAAAACGAACGATTCAAGCTTATATAATATTTTAGTGATTGTGCAGAATAAAGGAGGCGCTACAAAAATCTCAGAGAGCTTGACCTATAAAGCGTAGATTGCTAGTGGATGGCATATTCAAAATACCATGTCGCTAGGTAACTACTTATAATAGCGGCATTAAAGGCAAGTCGTTATTCCTGTAACGCCTTTTATAGAATATTAGCTAAATAAAAATCTTATATTTAATTTAACAGTGGTTTCTCACACAGGCAGTCCCCTACTGAACCACTTTTAAACCTTTTTGTTATATTATATTATAATTTTCTATGAGTCAAAAAGTAAATGTATACAAAACAATTCTATCTTTAAAAAAAAATCATATATTACTGCACTTAATGCCAAATAGTTGAGTATATTGCCCAATCAGGAAAAACAGCATTACATACAATGTTTTATTATTGTGTTGCTTTTAAATAATATACTGATTAAATAATTGCTTTTAAATAATATACTGATTAAATAATGGTCTTCACTTTTATTTTCCATGAGTTCAGATATTAAATAAACAGAAAATCAAATCTGCACTTCTCACTCACGTTTTGACGTATTACTGCAATTTATTGATAAATAAAACAAATTGAACCATAGATACCATATAGTCATTGATCTAAATATTGCGAGTTTTATAACTGTCATTCGTTTAGCGCTCTTATTTTCCAACGCACAAATTCCAATAAACAGTTACTGTACTATGAGACTTCTCGAAATCGCTATAAAACCACTAGATATAACCAACTTTGCGTTCTGTTCTGTAGCCGCTTAACAATTGCACAAATAATACATGAACATAAAAATAATAGGAAACGAGAGGCAGGAAGATCTGAGTTTCAGACTCATCATCATAGATCAGTGCATGGTTCTTAACCTTGTTTGACGTACCAAACCCAGGAGTCTGTACTTTGCCGAACCTCACTAGTTTCATATGCACATTCACCGAACCTTTCTTTATAGAAAATAATATAAATATATATGTCGGGTGCTTATCTTAATCTCCCTCCCCGAACCCCGTGACTGACACACGAACCCTAAGTTTCGATCGAACCCAGTTTAAGGACCACTGTCATAGATGATGGAAGATAAAGGGAATAGGAATAATAACAATAGTTTCAGAGTTATAATGTCAGCCCCGCTCCCCTCCGCTTTCTTAACTACAGCTATTCTGTCATAAGCGGCGGAGGACAATAAAAGTATCAGGTTAGCCTGTCTACTTTAAAGCAGCAGCGCCAAGGAGGCGATGACCTGAACGTGGCGTTGAGGGTCTTGGTTCCTAACTAACTGGCGTTGAACTACAGGGTGGCTAGTTTACATGTGTTTTCAGGTGTGATTTATAAAAAGGAAATAATATTTTTGCAACACTTTTATTTCAGAGCAATGGTAAGGAGACAGTAGGCCAGGTCTACTCTAATTGTAGATAGAACTAAAATGTTACTAATTAACGTGCGGCCAAATCAACGTCAGTGACTCAGTGGCAGAGGAAACGATAATTGGAGGTTTCGTGTAAATGTCAGATTACAAATTAAAATTTTTACAATTAACTTAAAAGTTCTTACTTCTTAAGAGGATATCCATCCATGCAGAGCAATAAACACAACAAGCCAAATCCAAGATAATTCTGTCTACAGCTTTAAACCTCTGAATAGTCTGCAATCAGTGAAGTACCTGTCAAGAGAAGATGATATCCTGCGCTTGATTTAATAAGTACTCAGAAACGGCCCGTGGCGGGCCAGATACTTTTGGGGTACCCAGGCCTTGTCCAGCAGGAGAGCGCCGCCTGGCCGGCCTATGAATGCTATCTAAAGGTTCAATATGCACTGGTCTATTTGCAGGGACGTAGCTAGGAATGGGCTTGGGGCTAGCCCCAAGCCTGAAACTACCCCCACCCATATGAATTCAAGCCCAAATGGCGTTGCGGGTTCAAAGGAAGAAAGGCGGAGTGAATCTTGGGCTTCAGCAACCCCAAACCTAAAATCTGCCGTGCCTGGCTACGTCCCTATCTATTCGAATACCTGCCGGACGTCCTACGAATGCAAGATGCCTAGCGAAACCTTTCCGTAGAGTCGTAGACGAACCTATAAGCCTAAACAAATACTGTACTAGACATAAGGACCTACAGAAAACCTATTTTACAGGGTAACACTACAGTGTCTTATATTTTGAAATGTTAAGGTAGACATTAATTAATTAAATTGATATTATTTGAACATGCTATTTTGATGCTTTTCAATTTGAACTTATGTATTTATGTATTGGATTAGAATTGTCAGCCATAGGCCTACTCACACTATAGTTTGGGGCTGTCCATTATACTGTAATTACCGGTACTTCAACAAAATAGGGTAGGGACCGAAGGGGATTGAGAAAGGTTGATAGTCGTTCACAACTTGACAGAGGGAGGCGGTCAAGAGAAGTTGACATCAACAATATCACTTTTTATGAATAATCAAAAAAATTGGAAATTTCGTGGAATACTATTTATAAAAACGAAGAAAAAGCCTGACAAGCAAAACTGTAATCATTTTCACACTTGATGAGCAAAATTGGTAAAGGTCATCAGTCTCATCACTGCACAAAAATAATAACCTAAACTTTTTAGGGGGATCCGTCACTGATCTTGAGGGGGGTCAAACGTTTGACATAATCATAGGGGTCGCAGAAAGTTGACAGTTGCTAACAAAGGGAGGGGTCAAAAAGCGTTCAAATTTGTTGACATAATTAATGGACAGCCCCTTTCAAGTTATATTTTGATCCCGGATACTGCATTTATTTTACAATACTGTAAGTCCTTTTCTGGTTCAGTTTCATTCGCCAGACGGACAAAATAAAATGCATTATGAACTAAAACTACTGGCATTGTGAAAAGCATTACCATGGCCGTTATATTTTGGAATTTTAACATAAATATTAAATTTATTTATTTAACCTTACTATTAGTATTTCAATTTAGTATATATATATATATATATATATATATATATATATATATATATATATATCAGGATATTAATGTTATACATATTAGTTTAAAGTAAAATTTTGAACTATTATATTTTCTAAGAACATCCGTCTCTGGTTCAGTTTCATTCGCTAGATGGCCAAAAATCACACACTACAATATTAATGGCCTATCATTGTGAAAGGTAGCATCACGGTCCTGTTATATACTGTATTAGATGATTTAATATACTACTTAATATATATTTCTATCACTGACTTAATATTATTCAAATAAAGTGAAAGTAATATTTTTCGTATATTTTTAAATCAAGTCCTCTCGTTCAGTTCCATTCGCTAGATGGCCCAAAAAATCATCTGCACCATAAGATAATGTCCTAGTTCTGTGAAACTTGCTGTGAAAGTCCATTACGGAATTTTATATTTCTAACATAAATATTAAGATTCACAATTCTTATTTACTCGGACATAATATTTACATGCCTTTCAATTAAATACAGTATATGTTTCGGCTTACTCTGCAGGAACCATGGCACTCGGCTTGCCGGATTAAGCACCGTGGAGGCCCATAGGCAGTGATGGGCACTAGTTGGAAAAAAGTAGTTAAACTAAACTTTATTTTTAACTAAATATTTGTAGTTAAACTATTATTTTAACTATTAGTTAAAATTTTCCAAAAAGTTTAACTAAACTTTTTAAGGTAGTTAAACTATTTCCAACTATTTTGCAACTTTTTGTAAATTTTTATTATTCGATTCCTTTCAATGTAACAAAAAGAACTCGCCGTAATCTATGAAGGCTTTCAGTGGCGGTTGCAAGAACTCTCGGTGGGGATGCAATGAATTTCTAGGAAAGATCCTCCAATTGTCAAAGGAATTATATGTAAATGGTTTAGAAGAAATCTGTAGATCTGATTTATAAAATATAATGCTGAGAATTGGCAATGCATAAAAGCGATTTTAGTCTGGTTTTACAGTCATAGTGCAAAATGAACTGTAGTTAGTCAGTAAGTACACTGTTAGACCAAAGTACTACCAAGAAATAAATACCAAAATTTTTCTCAGAAATTCATCAATGCCACACATGCATTTTTGGTGGGCTGGTGAGAGATGCATCCCAGTCATCCCCAACGTGGAACTGCCTCTGAAGACTAATGCAGGCAGTAGGGCCTACTTGCATCAAATAATGTGATTAACTATCACGATCAGAAGGGTTAACAACAATGTCAGCAAGACTTGTGTAGTTCATTTTCATGTTTCAGTATAAAGAGAAACAAGAAAGCAGTATAATAAAAAAGTTGGCAAAAAAGCAGTTAAACTTTTAGTTGTAACTATTTTAAAAAGTAGTTAAACTATTGCTGTAACTAGTTAAGAAAAAAGTTAAACTATTGCCTCAACTAAATTTTTCCAGCTAAACTAATAGTTATAACTATTTTAGTTAACTAGTGCCCATCACTGCCCATAGGCAGTCAAACTTTTGGGGCCCCAGGCCCCTAATGACTACTAGAACGCCATTGAAGTGTAAACATTATCGTATGACGTCATCGTCGTCACGCGCCTTTCGCATAGCGCTATCCTTAAGAATATGTAAGTTACTGTCTTGCGGGAGTCGCGGAGCCCATAGGCAGTTGCCTACTCTGACTAATGGATAATCCGGCACTGGCCTTGATGTAAAAATTCTACGAATGCGATAGCTTAAAGCGAAATATTACCATAGATAAACCTGTAAGCAAAGGCCCTTACTGGTATATGCTGGCCTAAACAATTACAGTACCAGAAACAGAGAAGACACATTTTACCACAAAAATGACTCACCGTCTCTTCCTCTACGGCAGCATTGGAGTCTGTTTCTGAATGGAATCAACTTCTAAATCCAATATAAATCCTCTGCCAACAGTTTCAACGTTAAGTTCGAATAACGAATAAGAAGCAGCAACAAGCAGCAGTTTAAATCCAGTGAAAATTTCAGCCTTAGACGCAAAATCTCTCAAAATTCGATATTTATGCACAACACACAAGTTACACAGTATTATTATTCTTTGACAGATTCAAGCTACTCAAATAACTCCTATGGTCGAGCAGCTGCTTTGTTGGCCTTCTAATAGGTCACGGTACAAAGCAGCCGAGACGAGCCAGAGGCTAATTATAGGCATGCTTCCGCCCATACTCCCCCTCTCTGCGCCGCTCCAGCGGGCCCCTCTCAACCAATAAACCTCGTTGGTTTCAAATAAGATCTAAGAGGGGAGGTACGAGATAAATGAAATCACAAGTAACACAATTATTACTGACAATCTTACATAACCATTTACGCATGTTGAGCACTTCCTTAAGAGGCAATGAATCTCGTATAGAGTCAGTACATTTCTTCAAGCACCAGTGGTGAGAAGGAAATCCCATAGAAACCGCTGCCTAATGATTCACACATCATCCAATCAGATGCATGAAAACCTGAAAGTCATTCACAGACACTTAAAACGTCATTGATAAATTGCAATTAACACATACAGCTATCATAACAAAACAATTTTAACAAAAGTAAACAGATATGATAAATGATTCTGAGTTGCATCAATAGAAAATTAATGAATTTGATTGAACTAAACCAACAAGAATAAACACCGTCATACAAACTCACTTGTGAAAGAGCGCCTGATATAAACTAACTTGTGGAACAGTGGCTGTAGCATAACAGCAGTGCTGTTTAAGCCAAACAGATAAGGAAACAGAGAATAACATATCACATTGGTGATGAAATTTGCCGACCAAGATTCTGACAGGAGAAACTTCACAGTCAAAAAGTTTTCTCTGAAAAACACGCAAAATAGTCAATTGAAAAACATGTTTCTCTCAGTGCAATTGAGTTGTCAAATCCTTCAGAGCCTTTCATTGTAGGTGGGGTGCTAAAAAGCTGAAACAACATGTTGATTAAAACAGTCCACATCAACAGTCTGAATATGAAATAAACAATACACTGTGAGTCAATAGATCCTGCACCATTTTTATTTTTCGTTATATCTTCGTTCTTCAGGCACCTCAAATGTAAGTCATCGTGAATAATGTGTTGCACAGAATTCTTCACAGCAGCGGATCCACCAGTCAAAAAACAAAAATGACCGAATTTACGCTCCTCTGATTACACTTGAGAAAACATTATTTAATTTGTCAACTAAACAATAATTACCCATTAATTAAATTAATTTGTTGCAAATCTTGTCCAGAAGATCTTACGAAAATTGAGAGAAAACCGATCATCCACTCTTTCATTAGCACAAAAATGGTTTTGGTAGGTAATCTGTTACCTGGCTACAGATCCCATCAATGATCAATTTCAAGTCACCTGATTCCACAGCAATCGATTGAGATACAGCATCGAAGAGGCATGATCTTATTCCAGGGGCTTGTTGAGGTCACACTAAATGGTAGCTGAGAGACCGTGATGTCTTCTTCGAGTCGTCTGATTCCAGTGATGTCTTCTCGTGTTGTCTTCATGGACGGTGGCAGATTGCAAGAGATTTTCATATTTATATCGATGCATTGCAGACACAGCACCTACTTACCGTAAGCAGCATTTTCACACAACTATTTCAAATATCTTCATTTATTGCCCTCCTTAAAATTGGATCAATTTTAAATCGATTGACAAAACTTTGTATTTTTAAACTATTTTTATATGCTGGCTGCAACTGTGCCATTTCTTTCAGAAACATGTGCACCAAGTTTTAAGAAAAATGCAAGGTCAGCATTGTCAAAAGATCCTCATGCAGATCTGCGCGTGACGGATATACAATCCTGCCCAACTCACCGAACGAGCAGAATGCAAATCCGCTGAACAGAAATACAATCTTGTCCAACAAGTCAAACAAACAGTATGCAAATCCATGAGACAGAAATACAATCCCATTTAACTAGTTGGCACGAGCCACATGCAATTCCGCACAGCAGAAATACAATCCCGTCCAACAGGCCAAATGGGCCACATGCAAATCTGCCTGACGGAGATGCAATCCCGTTTGTCCAACTTGTTGAACAAGCCACATGCAAATCTGCGCAGCGGAAATACAATCTCGCCGACCGAAAAATTGGTGAGGATTGTATACCCATTGCTCAGGTCTGCACGAGGATCGTGTGACAATGCTGATCTTGCATTTTCCCTTAAGTATGGTGCCCTTCAATCACCCCTTTTGGCTGAAAAGCCGGAAGCTTTAACACACCAACCGGAATTATTGTGCCAATTTTTTTAGAACCACACACCACAGTTTAAGAATACAATTTATGTCCAGTCAATCCTCCTACATTTTGCACAAAGAGATGTGAAAAGAAATTACTTACTGACCTTGTCTGTGTCAATTCTCTTCTGATACATGAAAAAAATGGGATAATTCACACATTGGAAGATTAAAATGATGCGTTCTTGCATGACTTTTCATTTGATGACTGAGCTTCAGTAATTCCAACACCTTGGAGAGACTGAAAAAGATTCATTCCTTGCCTAAAACAAACAGTATCCAAAATGTTTGAGAATGCACAGTAAATTGCAGGATGGCAGCAGAGTTCAAAGATATCTTTATATTGAAACTAAAGATGCTATTTGGGATATGACACTTCTTCAGTTCTATTCTATTGTAATAATTAAATACTAATAAGCCACATAACATGGGAGGGGAAGGGAGTTTCTAATACCACCCTTAATTTTTCAATTTTAATATCTGATATTTTTAAACACTTTTTTCTAAACACACACACACACACACACTTATTTATTCATCATCAGTTCATGAGTTATACACATCATACCTCCATATGTCTGGAGTATCTCCGTGCTTATATATATATATATATATATATATATATATATATATATATATATATATATATATATATATATATATATTTTATATATATTGTCTTATATTTGATTTTAAAACTTAGCTAAACAAGCCCTTAGCTAAAGTACATGATTATTTTATTCTATAAAAATACTTGAAAATCAAAAATTAATTCTGTAATTTATTATGCAATTCAGGAAGGAAGTTTTAAGGCTAGGAATAGAGAAAGTTTGCCTGAAGGGATAGATATCCCGTAATTTAGGCAATTAGTGTAGTAGTGAGAATCTTAAATAGGCGAAAAGCAGAAATAATTTTTTATAAGTGGTGGGAAAATAAAAAAGGAACAGAAAATAAACTGTAGGAGTATATTTTGATACATTGACTACTTTATTTAATAAAATTAGGGAATACTGGCGTTATTTATTTGGAAATGAACTGCATTAAGGAAGGCTGTATTGGAATATTTGTGTAATTATTCATAAATTACGAAATAGTAGGAGAATATCAGGGTAGGCCTAAAGTTGGTTGGTCTACTCCATTAGAAAGCTATGGAAGCAGAATTAACTCTTAGTTTTAGATTACGATCAGTCAACACTCCATTAATAAATACTACAAAATCTGTAACACTTTACTAATTTCTAAGTCGGCTAAAACCATAGTGAATCAGCTAATTCCGTGTGCAATCCTTACAGTTTTAGGGCCTATCTCATATGCCTACTATCCAGACAAATTCTGAAATTTTAAATAGCATCCTTCGCCCAATATGAATAAGATTAGAGCTAGCAAGGTTCTCTACGATTAAGCATAACATAACGATTATTACAGGATATTAAATCTAGACAAATTGGCAGAAAAAATTTCGGTTTCGATGATTCCCTCCAGTAATCCATACCTTTTTGGACGAATAGGGCCTATACCTTACGACTATGTTCCCCGCTATCAAATCATCAGAGATTTACGCCAGAAAATTCTGGCAATTAAACAATAATTAGCATTTTAATCCCAGAAACATTTTAATCTGACGTGAATCGCGGCTTCTATATATTTCTCGTTTATACTTAAACCTCGCTTAAACTATATAGGCCACAGTATCTGCCGTCCATTTCTACTCCAGCGCTCACATTTCTATCACATTAAATTAAACAAATTAAAGTCAAATCGCATTGCGAAACTTACCCAGCCACAGCTTTTGTTCGAATGCCGCTCTTCTCAACCGTCGATCCGACTCCCTCGCCTGAGTCGCCTGACTCTGCTTTGCGCCAAAAGGGGAGGAGCTAAGTCACGTGATAACTATTTTCAAATTTCAAATAAACAAGGAGATTCTTAATGTCCTTTCCAGTAGATTCCTCCTAGGTGCTACCGGTAATCAATTTGAAACAACTCATTTAGGGATCTCATCGGACTTTAAGCAAATTTTAGGCCAATCTAATCAACTAAATCTTAAACTTCTACAGCGCCACTTAATAATGTGCAGAAGCATCAGTCGACAAGTCAGCTATTTTACGGCCATTCGCCATTTATATTTTATATTGGACAACTTTAAAACATCCAATAGCGAATACAAAATGTTTAGGTCACAAGAGATTGCATAGCAGCTCAGCGGTTCTCAACTCACACAGCTAGGCAGTAATGCCTCCTAAGTCACTTTAAATTAAATCTACTGTAGCTAAGTTTACGATGGCGGCCTCCTTTCCATCTGCCCATTGCAACGACTGCCTTGTTTTCGTACAAGCAGTCTGCCTTAACAGGGGCTGTCCATTAATTGCGTCAACAATTTAGGGGGGGGGGTTTTTAACAAGTTTGACAGTTGTTGAGGAGGGGGTCAAGAGAAGTTGATGTCAACAATTTCACTTTTTACAAATAATCAAAAAATAGGAAATTTCATGGAATACTACTTATTACAATGGAAAAAAGCATGACAAAAAAGGTCATCACCGCCACATCTTGACACTTGATGAGGAATAAAGGGAAAATGGTCATCACCAAAAAATAATAACCTTGTTATTGGGACCTGTCATTGAACTTGGGGTCAAAAACCTTTAACGTAATTATGGGGGGGTAGTGACAGTTGTTGACAGGGGTAGGCAGTGGTGGCTCTAGGATTTGGCAAGTGGGGCCGTTGGGGTGGCAACTTCTAATCATGGGGGGCCAACCATTTGTTGTTTCATGTATGTAGCATTAAGTATAGGGTCCCAACTGAGGGGCAGGCTCTCAATAGGGGGGCACGGGCCCCCCTGGTGGAGCCGCCACTGGGGGTAGGGGGTCGAAAATTGTTGACATAATTAATGGACAGCCCCACAGCTGCTGCAGTGAAACCAGCTTCAACTACAAATTTTGTATTCAATTACACGAGGTATCGCTTAAGGTTTGAAGGCATGACCCCTCACGTATCCTTGCAGTCATGGGCCTGCTGTTTCGCATTTTAATTGTCACATTTAATTGTTAATTGGCATAATTACAGCAGTGCTTAGAGACAGAAGATTATAGTCTCTAGTGGTCAAACAGTTTGTACAACTGAGGTCATTTGAACATGAAGGCAAAACAAAGGAAAAGATAAGATCAGAAGGAATAAAATGTATTCTGTTCCACAGCAAAGCCAATTCTGTCAGAGCCATTTTATATCCACTTACAGTTCTAGCCGCCAAATCCAGTCCCAGTCATCTGCTCTTATAATAGTGACAACCGATATATTGAGAATTATTCTCAAAGTATGTCATCAGAACACTCCCAGTCTGGTTCAACCCACTCTACAGCCAAGCAAGCAAACAAAAGCCAGAAAAAGAAAAACCAATCCAAGAAAAATCTACATTATGAAAGCAATTAAGACTTTACTTAACTCAGTGAAACGATAAATCCACCAGAAAGCCACCATTGACAAATTAACTATTAGAACATGTCTACAGAATTCTCATAAAATAATACAATTTCAATTTACAATGTCTGAATAATTGCTGATGTTATGCTATTAGCTTTAACTAAAGTTGCTTAGAGATAACCAAAGCAAGAGAAGTTGCCAATGATCGTACTGGCTGGAGAAGACTCATCGCCCAATGTTCCAGAGGAACGGGAGGATCTAAGTTTAAGTAAGTAAAGTTGCCTCTAGTTGAATAAAGGCTGACAATAAGAGCAGTAAATGCAGCATTTGAATGTCATTGTAGAATTCTGTGAGGTCTGCTTGCATTTCATCGTACAATGTTCATTGGCAGTTAAAACGCAAAAACAGCAAAGGCAGTGAGTAGTTAATGAAACCATGAACTGAGAAATATCAATGTCGCTCAATTGCTTCCAAATGAAAATAAATTGGAATCAAATAAATGTGCAGTTTTCTGTTGACATTCAATTTTAAGCATTTCGTTTTCTCTGAACCAAATGATCAAAGCGTTACTCTTCATCGAGTCTATTATTCAACTTGCATTCATCAAATGGATTGCTGCCCTTCTGTAAAACTTGGTGCTTGTGTCGTAATACGCTGTGGTATTGCGACAGTGGAAGGCGACATTCTGGAAGGCAGAAGAGCGGAACAGCCGGAGGAAGCGAAGCTGTGACATGTCCATTGTGTACTTGAACTGCAAAGGAACAAATGATAATAAATACAATCATCAAATGGAAGACAAAGAATATGAAAATGGAATGCAAGTAAAGAGATCAGAGATGTTGATGCGTGTAGAGTGATAAGTCTGTAGCATTCTCTTCATAAAAAAGGAAGAGAAATTTTTAAAAATCAAATATTAACACCAGCTTCAACTACAAATTTCTGTCTATAGGTGACAGCCTATAGGCAAACTCGTTGTTTGCACTGTGGTGGCATGTAATGATGCCTCTTGCATCTCAGAAATGATTGTTTTGGCATCCATTAGGTGATTAGGATAACATGTTTTGTCCTGGCATCTGGTGACTGCAGATGAAAACTTTTCAATTTCTTTATCATTGTGCTTATATATAAAAGAATGAATAAATACATGATTTAAAAGTTTGTTGTATATGTGTCGATGTTTTACATTTACTTTAAGCATGGCACCTAAAATATATATATTTAGAGCAAAAAGAATTTTGGTGGGTTTTTAACTTTTTAGACTTTTACCAAAACATCCTGCAGAATGTAGGAAACCAGAAACCAGAAACCCCTGAAGTCCTTCAGAACCAGGCTGGCCTTTCCTCCAGCATCACCTAAAATCAATAAATAAATAAATAAATAAATAAATAAATAAATCAATCAATCAATCAATCAATCAATCAATCAATCAATCAATCAGTTTTCACAGATTTTATAATCAGTCTCTGCCAAATTTCGCTTCAAAAAATATTAAAACGACTGTAATGCAGTAACAGATGACTAAATACTGCACAGGTGCATTATCATATGGAGTGGCAGAAGGATTCATCAATAATAACAGCACTGTATGTTATCTGTACAGCAATGTGTTTCTCCTCTGTTACATACATACATGGCTTGCTAATAGATATACTGCAGTTAACCAAGCATGTAAATTCCATAAAATTCAATCAAAATAATAATTTTGACTTTAAACAAATGGTTAGATTCAAAATGTAAATTTTACCAAAAAGATAAATTACATTTTTAAGAGTTAAAACCGCACAACTGAGACATTTTGAAACACACAATCAATGTAAACTTCAACTTTAAAAAATGACATAAATGGAGGTTTGACGTCTGGCTGTTTTTAAGTAATGAAAGAGTGTGCTTGGAGGATGGGTTCAGCCTGTAGAATAGTCCAGAGAGAGAGAGAGGTCAAAGCTGGGATAAGAAGAAACTGGCTTCACTGCTCTTCCAATCTTCTCAATCAGCGACCCAGTAGGTCAATGACAGCCATGCATCATCCATATCTGAAGTAATGCCAAGTGCAAAATAAGAAGCCAGAAGTCAAGTAATTCTATCCTGAATTGGACTATTTCAACTTTAACGTGAAAATCTGTTGAAAACCCACCTGTGGTCCTGCTCCAGTCCTGCCACTTTCTCCAGCATTGTCAGGAGGACCCGTTGGCCAAGGATGCCATCCTTGCCTGGCTGACCCTAAAAGCAGTTAATGACCAATGCTAAATTAATTATAAACTTTGGCTGGACTCTTGTCAATTGTTAGAGTGAAACTGAGGTCAGCATCGATTAGCAAAACACATTCAGCACCTGCCCGATATTTCTGTCTGGACAAAAGAACATTTATGAAACTGAAAATTTCACAATTATCACAGTAAAAAAACTAAACCACAATACAACACAACACATGAGAAAACCTTCATGTGCACTTTAAATAGTAAATTTGTTCAATTGTTAAAATTTTTATCAGCAAACATCAATGCAGCCTCAAGGGCTTCTGTTGCTGCAAAATGCCTAAGTTTCATAGTTAGTTTTATTAAGTTAAGGTTAGGGTTAGGAATTGGGTTAGAGTGGACAGGGTTAGTTGCGTACTGCCCTATATCGCCCCTCTCCCACCTCTGTCAAGGAGGATAAGTGGTTGTGTTGTCTCAAAACATTCACCATGAGTTACCTCTACATACTGTATATTTGTGCCACACAATAATAGTCTAATAGTTATCTGCAGGCCAATCATTGTGTCACAGCCTATAGTAAATGTGCCACAAAATGCATACCACCCAATGTATTAGCAATCAATTGTACAAATTCTATCACATTCTCCAAAAAATGTACAATAACTGACTCATAACATGAACTCACTGACTGATGCTCCTCTTTCCCCAGTCTGACCTTGCCTTCCTGGCAGACCAGGTAATCCTGTTGCTCTGTGTTCATCTGGCTTCCCATCATTCCCTGATTTCCCCAGTTGCAAATACTCAAAGAAAGAAAAATGGACAATTAAAGTTAAGAATTTAATAATGTGTAAAATTATTTACCAAAGCAAAATCTTAGTCTTTATCTTAATATTCATCAACTCCATTATTTTGTACACCATAAATAAATGCCTTTCTGCCCTTTTGGTCATAAGAATGCAACTTCTAAATACTTAGAGATTCACCAGTACTGACAAAGTTAAAGACAATGGAGAAAGACAACTGTTACAAGTTCTTCTACTGCAAGATGTCAATGGCAGGTGGAAAGCGACAATGTGAATGCTGCCTAACACTTGAGTGTATAAACAAGAGGACAATTTAACCTGAACATTAAACAAATACCAGGTCTCTAATTATAACATATATTTATCAATATTTGAAACATTAAGAAGACTGCTGACCATGATTTAAACGATCTCTGCCCCAGAAGCACTGGCAATCCCGGTCGATGACTGGGAGGGAGATCCCTAGAGAGAAAAAAAAAAAATCAGTCAATTAGTTAATTCCAGTTGTGAATTGCTGTGGCACTCTAATAAAGCGACTGCCACTGGTTGTGGCAGCATGTTCAAACAACATTCAATTTCCAGTTTCTCTAAACATTGTTGATTGCCTCTTTGGATGTGGAGATTATGTCTCAAGCAAGTCTGTTTCAAATGTTGCTTTTATTTTGCTAAAATAGGAACCCTATTATCCAATGCAGTCAAATGGTGTTATTTGACAACCAATATCTAAGTGCTTATGAGTAAGCAATTTCCCAAGTAATGATACAGAAAGTGTCTTTATTTAATCTTGGTTTAGGGTCACCATTTCATAAACTAATTAAACACAAACTCCATCGTGAGATCCAAGTGATATAAAATCATTCCGACCAATCTCTAATCTCAGCTTTGTAGCGAAGCTTATAGAACGAGTACCGTAGTTGTGTCGAGGTTTGCCGACCGCTGAAACCAACCATCTCCTCCCTGCGCATCAGTCAGCATATCGGAGATTCCACTCCACAGAAACTGCACAGTGCGCGCTATCGATGACGGTAAAGTCTGCGCTTGTGCAGCTCGATCTAAGCGCAGCTTTCGATACGGTCGATCATGACATACTGCTCCGGGTGCTCATCATCATCATTAACCGTGGGATCATTGCCCATTGGTGTATAATGCCACCTCCACAGTTTTCTGCCATTATTTTCTGTCCGTTGCTCTGTGACAAAGATTCTGTAAACTGCTTCCACACCATTCTTCAATATCATCATCACACCATTCCTTGTGTGGTCTCCCTCTCTTATTGGCACCGTCCATTATTCCAAACATTAGAGCTTTCATCTTTCTGTCCTCTTTTCGTTCTCCATATGTGTCCGTCCGAGTTGGAGTTTCCTTTGTTTTACTCTTTCCAGCATGGTTTGTTTGGCCTGAATTCTCCCGTATAGTTCTTCATTTGTGATTTTTTTGACCCATCCGATTCATAGTATTTTTCTATAACATTTTCTTTCAAAGGCTAGTATTTTTCTTTCAAAGTCTTGGTGATGGTCCATGTTTCGCATCCATATAATGGGTGCTAGAGGAACGCTTTGGAGTGAGTGGAACTCCTCTATGCTGGTTTCGCTCATATCTAAAGGGATGAAAGCAAATGGTCATACTACAATAAGGAGGCATCGTCAGAACTACCCTGCACTGCTCAGTGCCACAAGGCTCGTCACTCGGTCCTGTATCGTTCATAACCTACACAGAAGATTTTAGCCTCATCCCTCAATGTCACCAGCTGAGTGACCACATATACGCTTACTTACAAAAAGCTTATAAACTTACAAGCCTTAAAATTATAATGTTGCAAATTATTAGAGAAGGTTGAGCATGTACTGGAGAAGGTCACTTTTCTCCAGTCTCTCCTCCAGATGGACCTTTGAGTCGGCCTTCTGATCCAGGCGATCTTCTGTCCCCAGACTGACCCTGAACAAAAATCAAAGAGAAACTGCTTTAGGTGTTAACTGAAGTCAAACCTCTCTGCATGAACTTCTGCCTAAGCATAGTATCAGTTGCAATACAGTAGGTCAAATGTAGGAGCCCTGCAAACACATGAACTAATTTCTATCAATGACAACTTTTATTAAAAGAAGGCAGAACAGTGAGTCAAAAACAAATAATAAAGAGCTACAAACATTCAAAATGTTCTACATAATGTTACAGCAGAAGTCATTTAACCAACCCGCTCTCCTGGACAGAAACACCAGGAGGACCCTTAAAATGCAAATAGCACAACTATCCAATAAATATGTAAGACAAGGAAACCAACAAAAGACAAATACACAAATTACAAAAGTTAACTGTTATTTATGTACACTTAAGTGTGCAGAAAGTTCAAGTCTCAACTGAATTTGTTGCTTCCATAAATAGATAACAATCTGAAGATAAATTCTCCAATTCATTTGGATATCTTTCATGCTGCTTCATTGTAGACATTTAGTGCTCTGAATGCAGGGCTTGTCCCTTGCTCAATGCTCATACTACCTGTGCATATGCATTGCATGTCTTGGAATCATAAATAAGTTTTCTCTTCCTGGTTCCAACATGGAATGCTAAACTTATTTATTAACTATTTAATTAGCAGAACTCAAGTAACTTAAACTTACCGGTATTCACTAACCGCTTAACTTTTGGCACCAGCAGTGTCAGGATTGGCAGCAGCACCAGAAAGACAAAGTGAACCAGGAAGCCAGGACCTCCAGGTAATCCAGGTTCACCCTGTCAGACAGAAACCAAAAAGATAATTTCACTAAAAACTTCCATTAGACCTACCAGTATTTTAACAACACAATTCGGTTTCTGCAAAACAAGTTTTTATAGTTCAGTAAAGAAGTCTTAAGACTTTCAAGCACTCTGCTAGCATCCACGTCAGCACTGAATCAAGTGCTAATAATAACAACATTACACATCAATCTGAATAAAAGCTGCTTTAAACTTATGTTGTTTTTCAACGTAATGTAATAAATGACAGCAATCAGACTCATAGAACCAATTGCCTGAACAACAAACCTAGAACATGGAGAGCGCAACAATTGAACAAATACAGTAACTGACTTACATCTCTCTTTTTTCGGGATATCCAGTAGGACCTTGTTATCAAAATATCATTTATACCTTATATTACTATATATATATTCAGTTATTTGATGTAAATAATCATTTTAACCATAAGAATAATATTGTGATTTTAAGTGGCTTAGGAGGCTAAGTAAAGCCTGTGTGAAAACCAATGTAGTAACTCTCCACATTCAATAACGGTACCTAGCTTTCCGAGATAGGCTCAGATATTATTATTATTATTGTTATTACCTCGACAATTTCTATAGCGCTATAACATAGCTAGATGCCAAAAGCAAGAGCACTTTACATAAATGGAATAGATAGCCTTTGAGAATCCGTTTACTGTTCCAACTTCCACTGTATGTGAAATAAATCTGCAATCTCTGAATTTGATCTTTGAATGCTTCTCGAATCGAATGCAGCAAAGGACTGACCGATGGGCCGATGGTCCTCGTCGCCAAGGAGGACCTCGTGGATCCCGTGATGTGGGTGACCCGGGAGGATCTCGTGGTCCAGGCTGCCCCTAAAATTCACGAAACGCACAATTAGGCGTCACTGGAAGCATCGGTCGCAGATGCAACAAAAGCATTTAAAACCCGTACAACCGTACAACAGCTAGAAGTGCAGTTCGTTGATTCGCATTAAAAAATATTACAGAAAATAAATGCCGCATTTGTCTAATCTCACAATATTTTGTTGAGAAATAGTCTTCTTCTTCTTCTACTTCGTCTTCTTCTTCTTCTTCACAATATTTAGATCGATGGCGTTGGGACTATTTATTTAGCATTAGGTGCAATAATATTTCTAAAACTGTTGTTAAATTGCAAGATTTTGTATCTTAGCTTTGTTTTTTAAATGACAAAACGAATACGCTCAAATTTATTGAGATTATTGAATTATAGACATTTACAAGTACTACAAATCACAAACCACCGCATTTAATGCTGTTTTCTTCTTTACTGTTGTGTCTAATATTCCACATTTACCAAGTCCAGTAAGAAATAGTTTTAAATATGTTAAAAATCCATCTATTACTTTTAGCGTGCTTAATTGTTTGCTTGTTATTATCACAAGTAACCCTAATTTTAAAAATAACATGAAGCTAAAAAAAGACATTATACCTGGTGCTATTTTCTGTTCAAATCGGACTTGCCATTTGCCCATTTGATCAAACTACATCGAGTACACTAATAATATAAAATACAGTTGATCAGGGCATTATTTTTCTTTTGAAATTCTATTTTTTAAATTTCCACAAACAAGTTCACATTTTAAAAAATTACGTTAAGGGATATAACCATAAAATTAAATTAGTTGATCTACCTGTAATCAACTTTCATAGGGAAATGCGACGCCAGAGACTTTCATTTTATAGCGCTATTACATGATTATTATGGGATTATTATACTTGAAGGAGAAAGCAATTCACAATTAATAATCTAAATTTCTATTGTGCCACCATCGTAATGCCTAGGCATCAGAGCCGTAACTAGAGTATTTATCGCACGGGGCAAGGTATCAATTTTTGCCCCCTAACCGTCTAAAAACTGGTGATTACCTGTTTTGCTTAGCACACTTTGGGGGCTGTCATGCCTGTCCATTAATTATGTCAACAATTTAGAGGGAAGGGGATTTGAAAAAGTTTGACAGTTGTTGACAGGGGGAGGGGTCAAGAGAAGTTGACATCAACAATTTCACTTTTTACAAATACTAAAAAATAGAAAATTTCATGGAAGACTACTTATTACAATGGAAAAAAGCATGGTAAAAAGGTCATAACTATCACACTTTGACACTGGTCGAGCAAAACAGGGATAAAATTGTAATCACCGCAAAAAATAATAGGCTAACCTTGTTATTGGGACCTGTCATTGATCTTGGGGAGGAGAGAGGTCAAAAGTTTTCGACGTAATTATAGGGGGTAACTGAAAGCTGACAGTTGTTGACAAGGGAGAGGGGGTCAAAAATTGCCAAAAATCGTTGGCATAATTAATGGTCAACCCCTTTTCACGACGTTGTAGGAGTGAAGCAGTGAAGGAAGTAGTGTACAGAACGCGGGTGATGACTTTTTTCACTTGTCATACTGGCAATACCGTCGTGAATATATTATAAAATCAACAATGGTCTCTGACGCCCCCCGGACGGCGCCCGGGGCAGCTTGCCTCCCTGCCTCCTAGCCACGGCTCTGCTAGGCATCAGCAGACGACGAACCGAATCAAACAGGAGCTTGATCACACCCGAATTAATTAGAGACAGGTGAGGCTGGGATGGTCAGTTTGATCGACGAGAGGGATATCAGGTTACTTTGTATGGGCCTGTTTGGCCAAGCTAAACAGACATATGAAGTGATGCTGGGAGTGAATTCCAAAGCATGCGACTACACACCGAAGAACACCTACTAGCGTCAAAGGCTGTACTAGAAAGAGGAACAAACAAATTAAGGACCTGTGGAGTATCTGGTGGAGACTGGAGAGTCTAGTAGGCTTAGAGACAGTGGCGGTTCTAGCCGGAAAAAATTGGTGGCTATGCCCTATTCAATGACCGCCAACTTCCCAACCTCTAAAAAAGTGTAAAAGGTCGTCTACTCCAGACATGTCAAACTCAGGGTCCCCCAAGGGCCGCGTGGCTCACATTGGTATTGTCATGGAGGCCACACACAACAATTAATTGTGCACATTACAATAACTGAAATATGTTTAATATTTAATTAAATTCGGTGCTTCATTTTTTGGTTAGGCTACTTCAAATAAGAAACATACAATGTGCATACATAATCACACAAAAACCATCCAAAAATCACACAAAAGCGATCGACTTGAGAAATTGTGTTGATTAAAAAACATTTATAATTTGTAGAAATCTTTGTGCGGGCCGCTGGGCATCTTGTAAAGTGCCGCATGCGGCCCGCCAGTTTGACATGCTTGTCTATCCTATCGGGTTTCCGTTAAACAACTCCTGAAAATATCTGACACACAAAAAGGTCTTCCACTATTATTACCTGTGGGGTAAAACTGAAATCTTGGAGGCTACATCCCACCAGCTCCACCTCAGAACAGACACTGTTGAGGGATGAGCTGTGTTTAAATTAAGATAATTGATTCAATGTGTAACATGGTTTTCTTACTTATAGAGCAAAAGACAGATTTTATAATCAATTACTTGTCTGGAGTCAAGACGTTCGAAAAGAAAGAATTGAGACAGATTCTGCATAATATTATATCCTGTGCAGAGAAAATAACCAATGAATGGGCATTAGAGAAGGGAGGCGTAACAAGAGAATTTTCGGAGTACATCAAAAGAAGAGAACTGTCGTATCTCGGCCACATCACGAGGAAAACAGGCCCTGGGCGTCTGTTTTGAAAAGGAAATGATACAAGGCAAAATGATGGTAAAAGAAAACAATACAAACCCAGGAGTGGATGGACTGATAACATTATGGAAAAGGCGACCCGAATGACAGACAACAGAAAACAGTGGAACAAGCTCATTCGTGATGCGGTCTACCCTCGTAGCGAGGATGGATGAAGACAAGTTGTTGTTTGGTAGGAAACCAATGCAAGAACTGACTAACTGGGTCTACTAGTTCAAATCTGGGAGATTGTATTGGAATTCTGTGCTCTCAGAAGTGTATGCTCAATTGATCTTGTGATGTCAAAAGACAAAAACCCCAGGGAATTGCATTAATCTAGGCGACTAAATACCAATGCATCGGCTATCTGAATTATAGAACAGGGTTGGGGAGCAGCTGTTTGATGGGACAAATGCCTCGAATATGATAAAGAGAAGCTTTGCAAATTGAATTTATGAGAGAACTGAAACAGAGATATCACATCATGATCGCGAGCAGAAGTAGGCCTACTTCCCGATAGGATCTTTCAGGAGACCTACTACATATGCCTACTACATATTTCAGCAATTCAAATTTTATCAGTTGAGCTGGTGTGCCTAAATATAGCCCGCTTAACAAGAATTAAGAAGCTTATTTGAAGGAACACCACGGGGGTAGTATAAAGAGTAAATAACTGAATTTAAAGAGATTCCAATTTATATTTGCTAATTTAACCACAAAACGCTAATTTTAGCTTAATTTAACCAACAAAACGTCTTTAAGCGATATTAGATTCAACGTTTTGTGAATGAATTAAATTAAAAGCATAAAATCATCAATTAAAAACAAATTAGTCTTTATATATATATATATATATATATATAATACTAATTAAGCTGAAAAAGGACATTATTTCAGATAAAATAAAACAATTGATTCGTTAATAACAAACAAGTCTCTAATCAAGTCTCTGTGTGTTGAATATTGTACAGTTTAGCCATTTGCATGTTGCAATGTTCCCCTCTTGCTCAAATGGCGAATTTGTATACAGGTAGAGAGTTCCTCACAATATTTAGATCTATGGCGTTGTACCTTCTTTATTTAGCATTAAGTAAAATAATGTTTTAGAAAACTTTGAAAAGAAGTTTAATTTCGCATCTTTAGCTTTGTTTTAAAATACAAAAAGAATAATAAAGTCAAAAATATTAGTTAATTAATTTCTGCAAGTGTTATATACTATACAACATAGTGCTTAATATTGTTTTCTTCATTTCCATAGATGCGAAATGTTCTATCTGTATTGAGTCCGGTATGAAATAAAGATATAGTTTATTTTTGAAATTCGCCTAATTTTTTAGTCGCTGTTATTTATTTTATATTGTTCTAAATAACAGCAATTTTAAAATGAAACGGTACTTTGCTAAAATAAAAGAAAGACATTATACCTATTGCTATTTTTGTTTGAACTTGACTCGACATTTGACCAAATTACATTGAGTACACTAATATTATACAACAACAAGATTCGCGCTTTAGTTTCCTCAATTAAAAATTCTACTTGTTAACAATAATTAACGGATAAAATTTTTTAAAAATATATTTGGGCTAACAGGAATTAACTATAAATTATTATAATGAAATGTTAAGAGTACAAAATACGGCGCCACAATGTTATTTTGTATAGGGAGCTCACATTTTATAGCGCTATTATTATTATTATTATTATTATTATTATTATTATTATTATAGATTCTTAGCGCGTTACCTAAAGGAAACATGCAATTCATATACGGAAGAGTGTGAGTAACTAGGCTACGAGCACATATAACTACAGGTAGAGAGAATGTCTGTTAGTCTCTTTGGGGTCGTCCATAAATTACGTCACTCGAATTTGGCACTTTTTGACCCCCTTTACGTAACGCGACGTCACAAAACGTCGGACCCCTAAAATATGACGTCACATCGGGCCGACCCCTCCCATTTTCGTATTCCGAAAAGTTGACAAGCAAAAAGGTCATAATTGTATTTTTCCTCTCCAAAATCCCTGACAAGCAAAAAGGTCAAAGGCCATGACCTAAATTTTGACCTAAATTTTTTTGCGTGACGTCACACTTACGGGACCCTCACCCCCGTCGTCACACTTCGTCACAAATTGCCGGATCCCCTCCCCCTAACCGCGTGACGTAATTTATGGACGACCCATTTGGGCATTGTCAAGATGACCAGAATCATTCCTTGATGATCTTGCCACTGCGTGCTATTTACGGCATTGACGGAGTTCCTCTGTTTGTCCAGTTGACCAATGTTCTCCGATCGTTACTGAGTTGGCGGAGGTTCCTACTACTGGAAAACGTTTTTTCTGTCGCAGTTGGTTTGAACGCTTTTCAATTTCCGACTGAAAAGGACTCATCGTCCATTTCTGTTGCCTTTTCTCATACTGGTTTGAACGCTTGTCTCGCTGTTTTTTCCATTCTAAGTAAGCTTTCTGCATTTCATCTCAGCTTTTGTTCCAATAGATCCTTGTTACATTTATGCTTTACTAACCACTCACTGACAGAACGAAAGTTCTCGCGTTTGTGAGAGCAGTGCGACAGGATTGTGATGAGACAAAAAATTTAATGGTCAGTGTAAAAGGCTAAAAACATTATGAAATTAACGAAGAAATGATTTAACAAGCCGATAGCCAGAAAGTTGGGGGACTACACCATCCCCCATTAGTCGAGACTACTTGCGACGGTTAGGTCTACACTTACAATAACAATTTGTAGTTTTTTTTGTATTGACTCATCAGTGGAAGTGGAATATTTGTTATAGAGTGTCGTTGTCTTTTCCGAAGAATGTAAGTGCAACGCCACTTGTACGAAGCCATTATGAAAGTAGATTTTAAAGTGTGTGAAATGATTGACTCTTCAAGTGCCAGAGAAACGACAAATAGCTGAAGGGAAAAGTGAAAACTCGTCACGAGAGTGTTGGTCTCTGGCGCGGTATACATTATAGCCGCAGTGGCGCCCCAGCCCCCGGGCCCCCAGCTTGAGTGTCTGGCCCCCCAGTTGGCTTAGTGTCTGGTTTATGGTGTGCATAATGATTATATGACCCCGTTGCAATACACTGCTTTTCGTCAAAACCCATAGAGTAACTTCAATCATAGCTACATACATTAAACAACAAATGGGGGCAAACATTTGTTGTTTAATGATTAGCATTATGTTGCCACCTGGGGAACGGCCCCAGTCAATTGCCAAATCCTCGAGCCGCCACTGCCCACTGGCTGTACCTAACGCCACCGCCGAGCATTTTAAAGTGGTGAGACTCATCAAAACAACTAATCTGTTAGGTCACAATGAGCAAAGAGTATTGCGCTAACATGAATACGCTTCTGCATACGCTAAGCTGCAATGTTAATATTTAGACAAATATTTAAAAGCGAGAATTTATAATTCAATAATAACTTGAAAGCCTTCATTTTATAATAGAGGCCTTCGTAAAATTTGGTTTCATTCACCAGATGGCCAAACTCCGCTTGCATTATAAAATAATGGCCCAGTATTGAAAAGGGCAACACTAAAAGTTTTTATATTTTAGATTCTTAACATAAATATTACATTATTTTTTATTCGAACATAATAATCATAATAATCATTTAATAATTGGATATTATTTCATTTTAAAATATTTTGATATTTTTAATAAAAGCCGTCTTTAGTTTAGTTTCATTCGATAGTTGGCCACAAATCACTTGCATTATTAGCTAAGGGGCTGTCCATTAATTACGTCAATAATTTAGGGGAGGGTTTGAAAAAGTTTGACAGTGGACAGGGGGGATCAAGAGAAGTTGACGTCAACAATTTCACTTTTTACAAATAATCAAAAAATAGGAAATTTCATGGAATACTACTTAATTACTACAATGGAAAAATACATGGCAAAAAAGGTCATCACCACCACATTTTGACATTCGATGAGCAAAACAGGGGAAAATGGTCATCACCACAAAAAATAATAACCTTGTTATTGGGACCTGTCATTGACCTTGGGGGTCAAAAGTTTTTGACGTAATTATGGGGGCGTCAAGTGAAAGTTGACAGTTGTTGACAAGAGGGGGTCAAAAATTGCCCAAAAATTGTTGACATAATTAATGGGCAGCCCCTTTTACTGCAATAGATCTATTTTACTCACCGTCTCTTTCTCTGCGATAGAAGTCGAACATTGGACAGTCAGAAGAAGAGAGTCTGTTTAATGTAAACAAAGAACGTAATCCAAACAGTCGACTGCTCATCGCTTGAAGTTGGATGCCACGGTGCCATTGGGTTCTAGATACTTCCATAGGCCTGTATGGCCACAGAAACAATGATTGCAAACTCTTCTGTTCATCGTAACATTAATATTGGCGGTCGATGCTCTGAGGCCATGTTACGTCAACTTCATTCCAAACCGGGACCAACCCCCAGTGCATTGAGTGCAACAACAACGACAACCGATGCACAGACAATGGCAACGTCTGTTAGCGACCTAACAACCGATCGTTTCTGCTCTACTACGGTTGAATAATGAGCAAGAAGAAACAGCAATAGTTAACATCCATCGAATCTCTTTCGCTTGATTTACACTCTCAGTCTTCGACGCAAAATCCCTCACAATTCGACATTTATGCAGAACAAACGCCTACAGTCGAGCCGCTGCCCTGTTGACCATAGTAGGCCATCGTAGTCGTACAAAGCAGATGAGACTCCTCCTCCGCACCCTCAGAGGTACCTTCTTAACTGGTACAAGTCATTGGTCGCGCTTTTGCGCCTGAGAAGAGGGCGGGGGTGGGGTGGCGTAATAGATCGTGGTTCTACAATTAATGACTCATTAAGGTGAAATAGTAATCTACGTAGAAACCCTGTCCCTAGTCTAATATTGCAAGAGATTAGAGATATAATTTAGTATAATAGTAATAATTATAATAAAGAGAAAATTTACTACAAAGTTTTCAGGACCTAGACTATGGAACAACCTGCCTATTGAACTGAGAAATATTAACAATTTCTTTCACTTTAAAAAGCTTCATTTTCAATCACTAAGTCTCTGACAAGTTGTAAATTAGTTAAAAATTAACTTCCTTAACGGATTTAAAATTCCTCAAGATTCTCTTAACTATTTATTACATTTTATACTCTTCTATATTATTATTCATGCCACTTCTAAGTACCTTAGCTAAATACTCTTTTACCTTTAATTTTGTCACTTCTAAATTCCTCAACCAAATAGGTTGACTGTCTTACGGGTTTTATACCCTTTGGTCAACCCATTTCTCAAATTAACTATATATTTTTACATATTCTGATTTTTTTTCACATGATAAGAAATGAACTAATTTTGTATGTTTAATCTCTGTATGTGTAATCCTGCAAAATAAATTGATTGATTGATTGATAACTCATGATGTGTTTATGATGAAAAATATTTCTTCCAAACTTTCCATAATTTGAGTGCAGGTACAATTAATGAAAGTTACGATAAGAACATTAAGAATTTGTTTAAAATTAAGCAAATCAAGCTGGTCCAATTTCTAGACCAAACTATTTGGCCCTCGATCTTTGCCAAAGTCAGCGGAGGCAATGTCCTCGATCGGAAGGCACGCTGTTTCTTCTGTGGCGAACTGAAATGCAGTGGGGCCCCCAAACATCCATCCGATTCTAAAACAAAGAAAAACAAAAGGAGGTAAATATTTTTGCATAAATGTTCAACATTATTCTTCACTCTTCAATTTGGTGCAAATCTCCTTTGCAAGATTCTCTCTCTGTTGGTCTCTCTCTCTCTCTCTCTCTCTCTCTCTCTCTCTCTCTCTCTCTCTCTCTCTCTCTCTCTCTCTCTCTCTCTCTCTCTCTCTCTCTCTCTCTCTCTCTCTCTCTGGTCTTCACATTGACTGTAAAGTGTCTTAACTGAAAGAGACTCCTCACCTCAAAGTGTCTGGATGTTGAGTCATAATCAGAGGAAAGTTCTAGAGATTCAATTCCAACATTAGAATTCCCTTAGAAATGTCCCTACTGCAGAATGTTCAAGTATGCCTAACAAATATAAGAAAGCTGACATAGCACCGTAGTCATTTATTTACCTTGCATTCATCTATTGGAACTTGGTACGGATGACTGCGTCTACCAGCGCCGATTTCCTGGTCATCCATTGAGGCAAAGATTGCTGCCTTTTTCTAAGATTTGGCGCTTGATGTCGTAATACGCAACCGTATTGCGACAGTGAAAAGTGACGTTCTGGAAGGCAGAAGAGCCGAGCAGTTGGAGGAAGTGAAACTGAGACGTGTCCGTTGTGTACGTGAACTGCAAAATAAATAAATAATTATTAATTTCATACATATTTTTACTTTTGAAAACATCAGGAACAGCAAATTACCAAAAGGGTACATTCTCAGTTTTTTCATGTTTTCCTTTGGCATCTGGGGGAATTTTTGATCCGGTAGTTAGAGTGTTAATAAAGCAGGAAGAATTAAGACAATCTCCAGTATTCTACAGTTCTGAAGGTCAAAAGTAAATGAAGAAACTCAACATTTACCAGAAATCCATTTCTGATTTCTTCACCAAATTCAAATTCTTCTCTTCTCACCAATGTACCAAGTGGTTTTTGGAGTCTGCAACAGACAACAGGGATTTCTGAACCAAATTAGATCTCTGGATCTACAAATGGTAACAACTGTTAGCACAAGCCACGATCGTCAAATAGAAACTCATCTACTGCTTTCAAAGTCAGGATGAGAAAGAGCCAAATGGCAACAGGTCCTGGTCGGCGACTGCTTCGTTCTTCTCGGGTCTTTGACCAAATCAATGAGCTTCATCAATTGTCTTGTCATTTGCAGTGATTCCTGTAAGTTATCAATGAATTGTAATGATAATCATGACTCTCAGCACTCGGTGAATCTGACAGATTTGTTACATAGTTATAATAGTTGAGATACAATAAATACAAATAGGACAAACTGCATGTCTTCAGCTTCTATGACCAATCAAAGAAAATTACTGGAGAGAATACCACATACTGTACCTTGGCCTCTTTAATTTCACTTTCTTCCGAAGTGGCAACATCTGGATGACCTTCCTGAAATGAAGAGCAAACAGGAGAGTTAGGAAGATGACACTATGGCAGCTATATAGGACATCCATAGGCATACACCTTAAGCACAAAATCTGTCAAATATTTCAATATTCTTTCGATATTTTTCATAATCTGCCTTTCTATAGCACTAAGACAAAGAGTGAATTCAGACTGAAATAGATCAAAAGCCCTTGGCTGGGTTTCAGTGGGAATCAGTTGCATCAAAGCTACATACTAATCAGAGGCCTTACTGCTTTCTATATTTCTCCTGTTCAGTTAATCATGTACAACATAATCTAGTACCAAGGCCACTTCTACAGTAAGACATGATGTCATTTGGAACAATGCAGTCTTTGATTGGATGTACAGTATTATGAGTACAAAGACGTGAATTCATTCAACAAAAACTGAACAATTACCAGAAGAGGATCCGGTCGTTTCGGTCGATTGAAATTCCCAATCCAGGTTGAGTGTCCATTGGCTGCTGCGTAGCCATTCCCCTACAATTTTCCAGTTCAGCTTACATCAGTAATTAATTACATACATTAACATTTTATGTGCAAAAATAATTATAACAATAAGTCTTAAAGCAATTATACATAATGAAAAATGTCACAGTGTCTCAGTAACCAGTTACTAACCACCAACGATCAATAAGATATTATTATTATTATTATTATTATTATTATTATTATTATTATTATTATTATTAAAGAAGTCAGTCATTTGACTGCGACATCATGCTTCATGTGCTGAAAGAAGTCAGTCATTTGACTCTTCTCACATCATTAGCTGAGTGTAACGTCTGAAGACCTCAATAATAATCAATAAGATGACATCATCAAGATCCCCGCATATTTGGAAAAGTGCTATCCTTTCTTAAAATAGCTATGTTGAAGGTGAACGATCAGCATTGCAACGGTACCAAAACTCAAAATACCCGAAGGGCAATGAGGCTAGATTGTTATAATCATAGTGCTTATGGTTATAATAATAATAATAATAATAATAATAATAATAATAATAATAATAATAATAATAATAATAATAATAATTTAACTTTAATAATTTTTAGCAGCATGGAGGGCGCCACAAGCCAAATATTGGGTGGGCCAACATGGCCAATATTTCGGGTGATTCTAATCGGCGGATGAGGGCGGGGCGGATGAGCTGGCGGATGAGAACCGTGGCGGATGAGAAGCCTGGCAGATGAGAAGCCTATATGGGGAGGGGGCGACGGCGAGGGGCGCTATACGTCATATTCAGCTAGGAGTGCTCCTCAGGAGTTTGATGTTATTTCCATCCCCATTTCCTCTCTCATTCTGTCTGTAGGCTATATTTTAATCGTTGTTTTCCTCTTGATCTTTTGCCCTCCACCATGCCTGTCACTGTCAAGTTCTCTAATCCTTCTTTCCTCATCACGTGCCCAAAAATGTCCATCTGTCTTCACTTGATCATCAGTCTCATCAGTGTTTGTCTCTCTTCCATCGTCTGTAGTATTTCTTCGTTAGTTCTCTTGGGGGCTGTCCATTAAATACGTCAACAATTTAGGGGAAGGGGTTTGAGAAAGTTTGACAGTTGTTGACAGGGGGTCAAGAGAAGTTGACGTCAACAATTTCACTTTTTACAACCCTGCAAAGAAAACGACGTCTTGACGACCGCCTCACGACGTCGTGAACTCGGCCCGCCGACGTCTCGCGCGGACGTCGTGCAGACGTAGAAACGTGAACCCCAGAAGACGGCCTGATGACGTCGTCATACGACGTCTGTCTCAGACGTAGTTGCGACGTCTGCGCGACCTCAATTTCGTCGTTAAATGGACCTGCAGGGCCTATATATATATATATATATATATATATATATATATAGCTATAGTCTAATTAAATAGCCTAGCTAGGCTTATAGCATATATACTAGAAGTAACGGTGCTAGGACAAAATTATTATTATTTTTAGTAGTAGTAGTAGTAGTAGTAGTAGTAGTAGTAGTAGTAGTAGTAGTAGTAGTAGTAGCAGCAGTAATTGTAGTAGTAGTAGTAGTGCTAGAAAATGTGGTAGTAGTAGTGATCCGTTAGCATCACTACTACTTAGTAGTGATCCACTACTACTTAGTAGTGATCCGTTGCTTAGGGCAAAGTGCTCTTTTTTTATGGCGCAGTGCGCTTTTTTTAGCAGTGCTCCATGCTGCCCCAAACGACTTTCAACTACAATTATTATTATTATTATTATTATTATTATTATTATTATTATTATTATAGTAGTAGTAGTAGTAGTAGTAGTAGTAGTAGTAGTAGTAGTAGTAGTAGTAGTAGTTGTTGTAATAGTAGTACTAATATAATAATATAATATAACAAGGTTTAAAGTGGTTCAGTAGGGACTGCCCTGTGTGAGAACCACTGTTGTTCCTGTCCAATCTAATACCCTAGACTGCTGAGGTTTATTTTGAACTCGTTTACAGTTGTAGCCATTACTATCCCCTCATCCAGTTCATTCCATCTGTCCACCACTCTTGCACTAAAAAAATGCTGTTTATGTCTCCCAACCCGTTTCTTGAACAGTTTCATGTTGTGTCCTCTGGTTCTATCATACTGCTTCATTGTAAAAAATCTTTCTCTTGGCATTTCCACTTTGTTTGTTAGTATTTTGTATGTCTCAATCAAATCCCCTCTCTCTCTTCTTTTTTCCAGGGTTGTCAATCCACAGTGATTTAGCCTTTCCTCATAGGTTAGTTTATGATATCCCTTGATCATTTTTGTTGCTCTGTGTTGCACTCTTTCTAAGGTCTCTATGTCTTTCTTCAGGAATGGACACCATGCTTGAACACAATACTCTAAATGTGGACGTACCAATGTCTTGTAAAGTCTTATTATTACATCCTTCTCTCTGCTCACTATCGTTCTTTTGATCATACCTAGAATTTTGTTGGCCTTATTAGCTGCCTCTGCACATTGCCTAGATGGCTTTAAGCTGTTATGCATGATGACCCCTAGATCTTTCTCCTCGTTTGTAACTTTTAGTCCCTTCCCACATAACTTAAATTCATGGTCTGTTCCCTTCTTCCCAATGTGCATCACCGAGCATTTACCTGTATTAAAAAGCATTTGCCAATCTGCCGACCACTGGGATAGTCTATTAAGGTCTTGTTGTAAAATTTTTGCTTCTGCTTCACTATCACTCTGTCCACACAGTTTTGTGTCATCAGCGAATTTTGAAATTTTTGACATTATATCATCATCGATGTCGTTGATGTATATTAAAAACAATAGAGGTCCCAACACTGAACCTTGTTGCACCCCACTTATGACCTCAGCCCAATCTGAATACTTGCCTCTTATACCTACCTTCTGTCTTCTGCTCTGAAGCCAATTTTTTATCCATCCAAGAACTTTACCTCTAATTCCACTGGCCTGAAGCTTGACTGCCAGTCTTGAATGAGGTACTTTATCGAATGCTTTTGCAAAGTCCAGGTATATTACATCAACTGCTTTTCCCTCGTCTAGCTTGTCATGAATCTCCTCTAAAAAGTCTAGTATGTTTGTTAAGCAAGATCTTCCTTTAATAAACCCATGCTGGCTATCCTTTAAAATCTTGTGTCTCATAAGATGGTCCAATATATTTGCTTTTATTATTTTTTCCAGAACTTTGCCTATTATACAGGTCAGGCTCACTGGTCTATAATTTCCAGGCTCCCCACGGTTACCCTTTTTGAATATAGGAGTGACTACTGCATCCCTCCAGTCCCTAGGGACTATTCCCGATTCAAGTGACATATTGAATATTGTGGCTATTACCTCACTAACCTCATGTCTTACCTCATACAGAAATTTTGGATGTATATTGTCTATTCCAGGGCTTTTGTCAGTTTTCATTTGACTCAGAATTTCCAGGACACACTCTTTATTGCAATTTATATCTGATAATACTTCGTCCTCTTTTCCAAAAATAAATTAATGGGCTTTGGTATGTTGGTTGTATTTTCCTTAGTGAACACTGATCCAAAGTAATCGTTCAGAATTGTTGCTGTTTCCATGTCATCCGTCACTGTTTCTCCAGAATCAGCTACTAATGGTCCCACTTTGTCTTTTCGCTTCATCTTACTTCTTGCATATCCATAAAAACTCTTGCTGTTCCGTTTGATGTCTTTTGCTAATTTGTTCTCATACTCTGCAATAGCCGCTTTATTTGTAGCTGTTGATTTGTTCCTCTTTTGCACGTAACTGGACTGTAACTGTTTTAATCTCACCTGTTCCAAACCTTCATTGCTTTGCATTTTTAGTCGGTGCTTTCTCAATTTCTTCCACGCTTTGTTTTTGGCCCTTCTCTTCTTCTGTACCTCTCTAGTAACCCATGGAAGTTTTTTGTGAAGTGTCCGCTGTTTTGGTATTGTTGAGTCCATAACCCTTGACATGCAATTTTTAAATATTTCCCAGCTTTCTTCTGCATTTTTATCCTTTATCATGCTTCCTATGTCCAAATCTTCGATCATCTTCCTAGCCAGATCGTAGTTTCCCCGGGAAATAGTTTTTGTTTTTTTTTGGCTGTGTGTGCTCTCAATGTCTTCTGCTAAAATTACATCAAATGTCACTGTATGGTGGTCACTTGTGCCTAAGTTTTGTCCAACCATCATATTCTTCACTAACTGATCATCTGAGGTAATTATTAAGTCCAGTGTGTTACCTCCTCTCGTTGGTTCAGTGACATGTTGTGTGAGGAAATTGTCATCCATGCACTTAAGAAATCTCTTGTCCTGGTTCCTGTCTGCCTCCATGCTTTCCCAGTTAATATGATAGTTGAAGTCACCCATTATTAGTACATTTTCCTTGGCTACTATATCTAAAATCCTAAACAATCCAATATCTATTTCCTCCTTTGCATCTGGGACCCGATAGCATACGCCTAATAGTATTTTTTTCTTTTTTGCATCTGATTTCACACCAAATATTTTCCCTAAAATTGTCATCTTGAATATCCCTTCTTTCCAGTGCATTCAGTTCCTCTTTGACATACAGTATTACTCCCCCAGCTCCATGACCTCTGGCACTTAGGTTTTCCCTGTCCTTTCTAAACATTACATACCCATTCAAACCTAGCTCTCCATCGTCTATTTCCTGTCTGGCCCAGGTCTCTGTAATACCTATAATATCTGGTCTGATTGAACTGATGCACATTTCCAACTCAGCTTTTTTACTTGCACTTATGATACTTCTGGCATTTGTATAAAAACACTTAAGTTTCTTCCCTATCAAAGCCCTACTTTTCTTCCTGGTGTCAGTGCTATTTATTGTTATATTTCCAAGACAGTTAGAGATAACCCTATTCTTCAATTGCCCTTCCCCAGTAGAATGTTTGCTACTACAGCTGCGTCTGTTACTATCTAACCTACCTAAGCATTTACTACTACTAAAGTCTCCACTACTTCTACTAGGACTATCACTGCTACTATCTGTTCTAACTGCCTTTGCCCTCAGTTTAAATGCCTACACAGGCAAGCAGACTTCACTGTGTGGAATATCCTCCTTGCCACCATGTCTGCTCCCATCCAATTAAGATGAAGCCCATCCCTGGCAAGGTATCCTGATCTCTGTGCGTTGAATTCCACGTCCACGAAATCAACTCCTTCTTTCCTGCATATTCCCATCAGCATGGCATTGACCTCCAGTCTCTTGCTCTCGTTGCTTCTAGAAAGGTCTCTTCTAGGCATGATTCTTGTGATCACCAGGTGCTTCTTCCGCTGTTTCAATTCGGTAATCATTATCCTGAATTTGTCAATTATGTCTGCTTGTGTCTGCTTATGTCTACTAGTGCAAGAAGAAGTCGTAGTAGTAGTGATCAATGCTTAAGACACAGTGCTCCTTTTTTAAGGCGCAGTGCGCTTTTTTTAAACAGATAAGATGACGCTTAAGAGAACTGGTTTCTTTTATTACAGGTTTTAGAGACCACAGAAATATTATAAAATTGATACCCTGTTTGTGCCACAGTAGCTATAGATATGCAAAAATTCAGAAGAGTGACTCTCTCTCTCTCTCTCTTCTCTCTCTCTCTCTCTCTCTCTCTCTCTCTCTCTCTCTCTCTCTCTCTCTCTCTCTCTCTCTCTATCTGTCTATATATATATATATATATACATATAAATTTAAATTCATATATATATTTTAGAGCTATAGGCCTATCTATTTCTCCCGCTCTGCTTGTCTGTCTGTCTGTCTGTCTTTCTGTCGCTTTGGGCTACAGTAGGCTATAGATATGCAAAAATTCAGAAGAGTGATGAAATGAATTAAAACCACATATTGTTGTGTGCCCATCTTTCTTGTGTCAAACCGTACTAGAATTGTCATCATATTCTGTCTCAATTTTTTCTAGAGCTTTCGAAATGCCACGAAAATAATGAGCCATTTGAAATGACACTATACAAAGTCTTTCAGAAATCTATTCTCTGTCAAATGTCTAAAAAATCAATCGAGAGATAAGATGATGCTTAAGAGAACTGGTTTCTTTTATTACAGGTTTTATAGACCACAGAAATATTATAAAATTGATACCCTGTTTGTGCCACAGTAGCTAAAGATAGGCAAATATTCAGAAGAGTGACTCTCTCTCTCTCTCTCTCTCTCTCTCTCTCTCTCTCTCTCTCTCTCTCTCTATATATATATATATATATATATATATATATACATATATTTAAATCTAAATTTATATTTATATTTATGAGCTATAGGCCTATCTATTTCTCCCGCTCTGCTTGTCTGTCTGTCTGTCTTTCTGTCGCTTTGGGCTACAGTAGGCTATAGACATGCAAAAATTCAGAAGAGTGATGAAACGAATTAAAACCACATATTGTTGTGTGCCCATCTTTCTTGTGTCAAACCGTACTAGAATTGTCATCATATTCTGTTTCAATTTTTTCCAGAGCTTTCGAAATGCCACGAAAAATAATGAGCCATTTGAAATGCAACTATACAAAGTCTTTCAGAAATCTATTCGCTGTCAAATGTGTAAAAAATCAGTCGAGAGATAAGATGACGCTTAAGAGAACTGGTTTCTTTTATTACAGGTTTTATAGACCACAGAAATATTATAAAATTGATACCGTGTTTGTGCCACAGTAGCTATAGATATGCAAAAATTCAGAAGTGTGACTCTCTCTCTCTCTCTCTCTCTCTATATATATATATATATATATATATATATAATATAAATTTAAATTTAAATTAAAATTTAAATTTATATTTAAGAGCTATAGGCCTACCTATTTCTCCCGCTCTGCTTGTCTGTCTGTCTGTCTGTCTTTCTGTTGCTTTGGGCTACAGTAGGCTATAGATATGCAAAAATTCAGAAGAGTGATGAAACAAATTAAAACCACATATTGTCATGTGCCCATCTTTCTTGTGTCAAACCGTACTAGAATTGTCATCATATTCTGTCTCAATTTTTTCTAGAGCTTTTGAAATGCCACGAAAAATAATGAGCCATTTGAAATGCAACTATACAAAGTCTTTCAGAAATCTATTCTCTGTCAAATGTGTAAAAAATCAGTCGAGAGATAAAATGACGCTTAAGAGAACTGGTTTCTTTTATTACAGGTTTTATAGACCACAGAAATATTATAAAATTGATACCCTGTTTCTGCCACAGTAGCTATAGATATGCAAAATTCAGAAGAGTGATGAAACAAATTAAAACAACATTTTCGTGTGTCCCCAGCTTAGCTGAGTCAAACCGTACTAGAATTGTCAATACATTCTGCCTCAATTTTATTCTAGAGCATTCGAAATGCCCCGAAAAATGGTGAGCCATTTGAAACGACACTATCTGAAAATGTTGTTTTAATTTGTTTCATCACTCGTCTGAATTTTGCATATCTATAGCCTACTGTAGCACTAATCCTTGCATTGTCCAATGTCAAACAGAGTATCAATTATATAATATTTTTGTGGTCTATAGAACTTGTCATACAAGAAACCAGCTCTCTTAAACCCCTTCGTATCACTCGTTCGATTTTTTAGACATTTGACAGAGAACAGATTTCTGATATTTGGGCAAATTAAACCACATTTTTGCAACTTATTTCGTCCTGTTAGAGATCGATTTCAACCACTATATTCACCCACTGTCTTTAGCATTCTTCACTACATCGATATCAATCGCTATTGTAGACTTAGGCCATCGCTGTATGTAGTTAGAGCCCCTCCAGCTTGACAAGCCCCGATGTTCCATAATGCAAATAATGCACAGTTTTTGAGTAGACACACCGCACATTTGAAAGTTATTTCATCATGTTAGAGATAGAATTCAAACACCATATTCAGCCACTATGTTTAGCATCCATTACTACAATGATATCAATCGCTATTGCAAACATGGGCCATCACCGTCTGCATTTAAAACGGCTCATCCATGACAACCATCATTATTCCAAAATGCTAATAATGCAAAATTAAAACCACATTTTCTTGTGTCCCCAGCTTAGCTGAGTCAAACTGTACTAAAATTTTCAATATATTCTGCCAAAATTTTAATCTAGAGCATTTGAAAGGACCCGAAAAGTGGTGAGCCATTTGAAACGATACTATGCAAAGTCTTTCAGAAATCTGTTCTCTGTCAAATGTCTAAAACATTGAAGGAGAGATACAAAGGGTTTAAGAGAGCTGGTTTCTTGTATGACAAGTTCTATAAACCATAAATATTATATAACTGATACCCTGTTTGACATTGGACAATGCAAGGATTATTGCTACATTAGGCTATAGATATGCAAAATTCAGACTGGTGATGAAACAAATTAAAACAACATTTTCATGGGTCCCCAGCTTAGCTGAGTCAAACCCTACTAGAATTGTCAATATATTCTGCCTCAATTTTATTATAGAGCATTCGAAATGCCCCGAAAAATGGTGAGCCATTTGAAACGACACTATGCAAAGTCTTTTAAAATCTGTTCTCTGTCAAATGTCTAAAAAATTTGATAGGAGAGATAAGAAAATTTACAGAGCTGGTTTCTTGTATGACAAGTTCTATAAACCATAAATATTATATAACTGATACCCTGTTTGACATTGGACAATGCAAGGATTATTGCTACATTAGGCTATAGATATGCAAAATTCAGACCAGTGATGAAACAAATTAAAACCACATTTTCGTGTGTCCCCAGCTTAGCTGATTCAAAACGTACTAGAATTGTCAATATATTCTGCCAAAATTTTATTCTAGAGCATTCGAAAGGACCCGAAAAGTGGTGAGCCATTTGAAACGATACTATACAAAGTCTTTCAGAAATCTATTCTCTGTCAAATGTCTAAAACATTCAAGGAGAGATGCAAAGGGGCTTAAGAGAGCTGGGGTCTTGTATGACAAGTTCTATAGACCACAAAAATATTATATAATTGATACCTTGTTTGACATTGGACAATGCAAGGATTACTGCTACAGTAGGCTATAAATATGCAAAATTCAGTAGAGTGATGAAACAAATTAAAACAACATTTTCATGGGTCCCCAGCTTAGCTGAGTCAAACCGTACTAGAATTGTCAATACATTCTGCCTCAATTTTATTATAGAGCATTCGAAATGCCCCGAAAAATGGTGAGCCATTTGAAACGACTCTATCTGAAAATGTTGTTTTAATTTGTTTCATCACTCGTCTGAATTTTGCATATCTATAGCCTACTGTAGCACTAATGATTGCATTGTCCAATGTCAAACAGGGTATCAATTATATAATATTTTTGTGGTCTATAGAACTTGTCATACAAGAAACCAGCTCTCTTAAACCCCTTCGTATCACTCGTTTGACTTTTTAGACATTTGAAAGAGAACAGATTTCTGATATTTGTGCAAATTAAACCACATTTTTGCAACTTATTTCGAACTGTTAGAGATCGATTTCAACCACTATATTCACCCACTGTCTTTAGCATTCTTCACTACATCGATATCAATCGCTATTGTAAACTTAGGCCATCGCTGTATGTATTTAGAGCCCCTCCAGCTTGACAAGCCCCGATGTTCCATAATGCTAATAATGCAGAGTATTTGAACAAACACAACTGCACATTTGAAAGTTATTTCATCATGATATAGATCGAATTCAAGCACCATATTCAGCCACTATCTTTAGCATCCATTACTACAATGATATCAATCGCTATTGCAAACATGGGCCATCACCGTCTGCATTTAAAACGGCTCATCCATGACAACCATCATTATTCCAAAATGCTAATAATGCAAAATTAAAACCACATTTTCTTGTGTCCCCAGCTCAGCTGAGTCAAACTGTACTAGAATTTTCAATATATTCTGCCTCAATTTTATTCTAGAGCATTCGAAATGCCCCGAAAACTGGTGAGCCATTTGAAACGACACTATACAAAGTCTTTCAGAAATCTGTTCTCTGTCAAATGTCTAAAAAATCATGAAGGAGAGATATACAAGGGGTTTAAGAGAGCTGGTTTCTTGTATGACAAGTTCTATAAACCATAAAAATTATATAATTGATACCTTGTTTGACATTGACAATGCAAGGATTACTGCTACAGTAGGCTATAGATATGTAAAATTCAGAAGAGTGATGAAACAAATTAAAACCACATTTTTTTCATGGTGTCCCCAGCTTAGCTGAGTCAAACCGTACTAGAATTGTCAATATATTCTGCCTCAATTTTATTCTAGAGCATTCAAAATGCCCCGAAAAACTGGGAGCCATTTGAAACGACACTATACAAAAATTTTTTTTAATCTGTTCTCTGTCAAATGTCTAAAAATTGAGGAGAGATACAAAGGTTTTTAAGAGAGCTGGTTTCTTGTATGACAAGTTCTATATACCACAAAAAATATTATATAATTAATACCCTGTTTGACATGGGACAATGCAAGGATTACTGCTACAGTAGGCTATAGATATGCAAAATTCAGAAGAGTGATGAAACAAATTAAAACCACATTTTCGTGTGTCCCAGCTTAGCTGAATCAAACCGTACTAGAATTGTCAATACATTCTGCCTCAATTTTATTCTAGAGCATTCGAAATGCCCCGAAAAATGGTGAGCCATTTGAAACGACACTATGCAAAGTCTTTCAGAAATCTGTTCTCTGTCAAATGTCAAAAAAATCGAACAAGAGATAAGAAGGGGTGTAAGAGAGCTGGTTTCTTGTAAGACAAGTTCTATAAACCATAAATATTATATAATTGATACCCTGTTTGACATTGGATTTTGCATATCTATAGCCTACGGTAGCACTAATCCTTGCATTGTCCAATGTCAAACAGGGTATCAATTATATAATATTTTTGTGGTCTATAGAACTTGTCATACAAGAAACCAGCTCTCTTAAACCCCTTCGTATCACTCGTTCGATTTTTTAGACATTTGACAGAGAACAGATTTCTGATATTTGTGCAAATTAAACCACATTTTTGCAACTTATTTCGAACTGTTAGAGATCGATTTCAACCACTATATTCACCCACTGTCTTTAGCATTCTTCACTACATCGATATCAATCGCTATTGTAGACTTAGGCCATCGCTGTATGTATTTAGAGCCCCTCCAGCTTGACAAGCCTCGATGTTCCATAATGCAAATAATGCACAGTTTTTGAGTAAACACACCGCACATTTGAAAGTTATTTCATCATGTTATAGATAGAATTCAAACACCATATTCAGCCACTATCTTTAGCATCCATTACTACATTGATATCAATCGCTATTGCAAACATGGGCCATCCCCGTCTGCATTTAAAACGGCTCATCCATGACAACCCTCGTTATTCCATAATGCTAATAATGCACAGGATTTGTGCAAATTAAACCACATTTTTGCAACTTATTTCGTCCTGTTAGAGATCGATTTCAACCACTATATTGAGATACCGTCTTTATCATTCTTTACTACATCGATATCAATCGCTATTGAAGACTTAGGCCATCGCTGTATGTAGTTAGAGCCCCTCCAGATTGACAAGCCCCGATGTACAATAATGCTAATAATGCACAGTATTTGAGTAAACACAACTGCACATTTGAAAGTTATTTCATCATGATATAGATCGAATTCAAGCACCATATTCAGCCACTATCTTTAGCATCCATTACTACAATGATATCAATCGCTATTGCAAACATGGGCCATCACCGTCTGCATTTAAAACGGCTCATCCAAGACAACCCTCATTATTCCAAAATGCTAATAATGCAAAATTAAAACCACATTTTCTTGTGTCCCCAGCTTAGCTGAGTCAAAACGTACTAGAATTGTCAATATATTCTGCCACAAATTTATTCTAGAGCATTCGAAATGACCCGAAAAGTGATGAACCATTTGAAACGATACTATACAAAGTCTTTCAGAAATCTGTTCTCTGTCAAATGTCTAAAAAATCGAAGCAGAGATATGAAGGTGTTTAAGAGAGCTGGTTTCTTGTATGACAAGTTCTTTAGACCATAGACCACAAAAATATTATATAATTGATACCCTGTTTGACATTGGATTTTGCATATCTATAGCCTACGGTAGCACTAATCCTTGCATTGTCCAATGTCAAACAGGGTATCAATTATATAATATTTTTGTGGTCTATAGAACTTGTCATACAAGAAACCAGCTCTCTTAAACCCCCTTCATCATCACTCGTTCGATTTTTTAGACATTTGACAGAGAACAGATTTCTGATATTTGTGCAAATTAAACCACATTTTTGCAACTTATTTCGAACTGTTAGAGATCGATTTCAACCACTATATTCACCCACTGTCTTTAGCATTCTTCACTACATCGATATCAATCGCTATTGTAGACTTAGGCCATCGCTGTATGTATTTAGAGCCCCTCCAGCTTGACAAGCCTCGATGTTCCATAATGCAAATAATGCACAGTTTTTGAGTAAACACACCGCACATTTGAAAGTTATTTCATCATGTTATAGATAGAATTCAAACACCATATTCAGCCACTATCTTTAGCATCCATTACTACAATGATATCAATCGCTATTGCAAACATTGGCCATCCCCGTCTGCATTTAAAACGGCTCATCGATGACAACCCTCGTTATTCCATAATGTTAATAATGCAAAATTAAAACCACATTTTCTTGTGTCCCCAGCTTAGCTGATTCAAAACGTACTAGAATTGTCAATATATTCTGCCAAAAATTTATTCTAGAGCATTCGAAATGACCCAAAAAGTGATGAACCATTTGAAACGATACTATACAAAGTCTTTCAGAAATCTGTTCTCTGTCAAATGTCTAAAAAATTTCAAAGAGAGATATATGAAGGGGCTTAAGAGAGCTGGGGTCTTGTATGACAAGTTCTATAGACCACAAAAATATTATATAATTGATACCTTGTTTGACATTGGACAATGCAAGGATTACTGCTACAGTAGGCTATAAATATGCAAAATTCAGTAGAGTGATGAAACAAATTAAAACAACATTTTCATGGGTCCCCAGCTTAGCTGAGTCAAACCGTACTAGAATTGTCAATACATTCTGCCTCAATTTTATTCTAGAGCATTCGAAATGCCCCGAAAAATGGTGAGCCATTTGAAACGACTCTATCTGAAAATGTTGTTTTAATTTGTTTCATCACTCGTCTGAATTTTGCATATCTATAGCCTACGGTAGCACTAATCCTTGCATTGTCCAATGTCAAACAGGGTATCAATTATATAATATTTTTGTGGTCTATAGAACTTGTCATACAAGAAACCAGCTCTCTTAAACCCCTTCGTATCACTCGTTCGATTTTTTAGACATTTGACAGAGAACAGATTTCTGATATTTGTGCAAATTAAACCACATTTTTGCAACTTATTTCGAACTGTTAGAGATCGATTTCAACCACTATATTCACCCACTGTCTTTAGCATTCTTCACTACATCGATATCAATCGCTATTGTAGACTTAGGCCATCGCTGTATGTAGTTAGAGCCCCTCCAGCTTGACAAGCCCCGATGTTCCATAATGCAAATAATGCACAGTTTTTGAGTAGACACACCGCACATTTGAAAGTTATTTCATCATGTTAGAGATAGAATTCAAACACCATATTCAGCCACTATGTTTAGCATCCATTACTACAATGATATCAATCGCTATTGCAAACATGGGCCATCACCGTCTGCATTTAAAACGGCTCATCCAAGACAACCCTCATTATTCCAAAATGCTAATAATGCAAAATTAAAACCACATTTTCTTGTGTCCCCAGCTTAGCTGAGTCAAAACGTACTAGAATTGTCAATATATTCTGCCACAAATTTATTCTAGAGCATTCGAAATGACCCGAAAAGTGATGAACCATTTGAAACGATACTATACAAAGTCTTTCAGAAATCTGTTCTCTGTCAAATGTCTAAAAAATCGAAGCAGAGATATGAAGGGGTTTAAGAGAGCTTGTTTCTTGTATGACAAGTTCTTTAGACCATAGACCACAAAAATATTATATAATTGATACCCTGTTTGACATATGACAATGCAAGGATTACTGCTACAGTAGGCTATAAATATGCAAAATTCAGTAGAGTGATGAAACAAATTAAAACAACATTTTCATGGGGCCCCAGCTTAGCTGAGTCAAACCGTACTAGAATTGTCAATACATTCTGCCTCAATTTTATTCTAGAGCATTCGAAATGCCCCGAAAAATGGTGAGCCATTTGAAACGACTCTATCTGAAAATGTTGTTTTAATTTGTTTCATCACTCGTCTGAATTTTGCATATCTATAGCCTACGGTAGCACTAATCCTTGCAGTGTCCAATGTCAAACAGGGTATCAATTATATAATATTTTTGTGGTCTATAGAACTTGTCATACAAGAAACCAGCTCTCTTAAACCCCTTCAATTATCACTCGTTTGACTTTTTAGACATTTGAAAGAGAACAGATTTCTGATATTTGTGCTAATTAAACCACATTTTTGCAACTTATTTCGAACTGGTAGAGATCGATTTCAACCACTATATTCACCCACTGTCTTTAGCATTCTTCACTACATTGATATCAATCGCTATTGTAGACTTAGGCCATCGCTGTATGTATTTAGAGCCCCTCCAGATTGACAACCCCGATGTTCCATAATGCTGATAATGCAGAGTATTTGAACAAACACAACTGCACATTTGAAAGTTATTTCGTCAGGTTATAGATAGAATTCAAACACCATATTCAGCCACTATCTTTAGCATCCATTACTACATTGATATCAATCGCTATTGCAAACATGGGCCATCCCCGTCTGCATTTAAAACGGCTCATCCATGACAACCCTCGTTATTCCATAATGCTAATAATGCACAGGATTTGTGCAAATTCAACCGCATTTTTGACACTTATTTCGTCTTGTTAGAGATCGATTTCAAGCACTATATTGAGCCACTGTCTTTAGCATTCTTCACTACATCGATAGCAATCGCTATTGTAAACTTAGGCCATCACCTTATGTATTTAGAGCCCCTCCAGATTGACAAGCCCCGATGTTCAATAATGCTAATAATGCACAGTATTTGAACAAACACAACTGCACATTTGAAAGTTATTTCATCATGATATAGATCGAATTCAAGCACCATATTCAGCCACTATCTTTAGCATCCATTACTACAATGATATCAATCGCTATTGCAAACATGGGCCATCACCGTCTGCATTTAAAACGGCTCATCCAAGACAACCCTCATTATTCCAAAATGCTAATAATGCAAAATTAAAACCACATTTTCTTGTGTCCCCAGCTTAGCTGAGTCAAAACGTACTAGAATTGTCAATATATTCTGCCACAAATTTATTCTAGAGCATTCGAAATGACCCGAAAAGTGATGAACCATTTGAAACGATACTATACAAAGTCTTTCAGAAATCTGTTCTCTGTCAACTGTCTAAAAAATCAAAGCAGAGATATGAAGGTGTTTAAGAGAGCTGGTTTCTTGTATGACAAGTTCTTTAGACCATAGACCACAAAAATATTATATAATTGATACCCTGTTTGACATTGGATTTTGCATATCTATAGCCTACTATAGATAGCACTAATCCTTGCATTGTCCAATGTCAAACAGGGTATCAATTATATAATATTTTTGTGGTCTATAGAACTTGTCATACAAGAAACCAGCTCTCTTAAACCCCTTCGTATCACTCGTTCGATTTTTTAGACATTTGACAGAGAACAGATTTCTGATATTTGTGCAAATTAAACCACATTTTTGCAACTTATTTCGAACTGTTAGAGATCGATTTCAACCACTATATTCACCCACTGTCTTTAGCATTCTTCACTACATCGATATCAATCGCTATTGTAGACTTAGGCCATCGCTGTATGTATTTAGAGCCCCTCCAGCTTGACAAGCCTTCGATGTTCCATAATGCAAATAATGCACAGTTTTTGAGTAAACACACCGCACATTTGAAAGTTATTTCATCATGTTATAGATAGAATTCAAACACCATATTCAGCCACTATCTTTAGCATCCATTACTACAATGATATCAATCGCTATTGCAAACATTGGCCATCCCCGTCTGCATTTAAAACGGCTCATCGATGACAACCCTCGTTATTCCATAATGTTAATAATGCAAAATTAAAACCACATTTTCTTGTGTCCCCAGCTTAGCTGATTCAAAACGTACTAGAATTGTCAATATATTCTGCCAAAATTTTATTCTAGAGCATTCGAAAGGACCCGAAAAGTGGTGAGCCATTTGAAACGATACTATACAAAGTCTTTCAGAAATCTATTCTCTGTCAAATGTCTAAAACATTCAAGGAGAGATGCAAAGGGGCTTAAGAGAGCTGGGGTCTTGTATGACAAGTTCTATAGACCACAAAAATATTATATAATTGATACCCTGTTTGACATTGGACAATGCAAGGATTAGTGCTACCGTAGGCTATAGATATGCAAAATCCAATGTCAAACAGGGTATCAATTATATAATATTTTTGTGGTCTATAGAACTTGTCATACAAGAAACCAGCTCTCTTAAACCCCTTCGTATCACTCGTTCGATTTTTTAGACATTTGACAGAGAACAGATTTCTGATATTTGTGCAAATTAAACCACATTTTTGCAACTTATTTCGAACTGTTAGAGATCGATTTCAACCACTATATTCACCCACTGTCTTTAGCATTCTTCACTACATCGATATCAATCGCTATTGTAAACTTAGGCCATCGCTGTATGTATTTAGAGCCCCTCCAGCTTGACAAGCCTCGATGTTCCATAATGCAAATAATGCACAGTTTTTGAGTAAACACACCGCACATTTGAAAGTTATTTCATCATGTTATAGATAGAATTCAAACACCATATTCAGCCACTATCTTTAGCATCCATTACTACAATGATATCAATCGCTATTGCAAACATTGGCCATCCCCGTCTGCATTTAAAACGGCTCATCGATGACAACCGTCGTTATTCCATAATGCTAATAATGCAAAATAAAACCACATTTTCTTGTGTCCCCAGCTTAGCTGAGTCAAAACGTACTAGAATTGTCAATATATTCTGCCACAAATTTATTCTAGAGCATTCGAAATGACCCGAAAAGTGATGAACCATTTGAAACGATACTATACAAAGTCTTTCAGAAATCTGTTCTCTGTCAACTGTCTAAAAAATCGAAGCAGAGATATGAAGGTGTTTAAGAGAGCTGGTTTCTTGTATGACAAGTTCTTTAGACCATAGACCACAAAAATATTATATAATTGATACCCTGTTTGACATTGGATTTTGCATATCTATAGCCTACGGTAGCACTAATCCTTGCATTGTCCAATGTCAAACAGGGTATCAATTATATAATATTTTTGTGGTCTATAGAACTTGTCATACAAGAAACCAGCTCTCTTAAACCCCTTCGTATCACTCGTTCGATTTTTTAGACATTTGACAGAGAACAGATTTCTGATATTTGTGCAAATTAAACCACATTTTTGCAACTTATTTCGAACTGTTAGAGATCGATTTCAACCACTATATTCACCCACTGTCTTTAGCATTCTTCACTACATCGATATCAATCGCTATTGTAGACTTAGGCCATCGCTGTATGTATTTAGAGCCCCTCCAGCTTGACAAGCCTCGATGTTCCATAATGCAAATAATGCACAGTTTTTGAGTAAACACACCGCACATTTGAAAGTTATTTCATCATGTTATAGATAGAATTCAAACACCATATTCAGCCACTATCTTTAGCATCCATTACTACAATGATATCAATCGCTATTGCAAACATTGGCCATCCCCGTCTGCATTTAAAACGGCTCATCGATGACAACCCTCGTTATTCCATAATGTTAATAATGCAAAATTAAAACCACATTTTCTTGTGTCCCCAGCTTAGCTGATTCAAAACGTACTAGAATTGTCAATATATTCTGCCAAAATTTTATTCTAGAGCATTCGAAAGGACCCGAAAAGTGGTGAGCCATTTGAAACGATACTATACAAAGTCTTTCAGAAATCTATTCTCTGTCAAATGTCTAAAACATTCAAGGAGAGATATAAAGGGGTTTTTAGAGAGAGCTGGTTTCTTGTATGACAAGTTCTTTAGATAGACCACAAAAAAATATTATATAATTGATACCCTGTTTGACATTGGACAATGCAAGGATTACTGCTACAGTAGGCTATAAATATGCAAAATTCAGTAGAGTGATGAAACAAATTAAAACAACATTTTCATGGGTCCCCAGCTTAGCTGAGTCAAACCGTACTAGAATTGTCAATACATTCTGCCTCAATTTTATTCTAGAGCATTCAAATGCCCCGAAAAAAATGGTGAGCCATTTGAAACGACTCTATCTGAAAATGTTGTTTTAATTTGTTTCATCACTCGTCTGAATTTTGCATATCTATAGCCTACTGTAGCACTAATCCTTGCATTGTCCAATGTCAAACAGGGTATCAATTATATAATATTTTTGTGGTCTATAGAACTTGTCATACAAGAAACCAGCTCTCTTAAACCCCTTCGTATCACTCGTTTGACTTTTTAGACATTTGAAAGAGAACAGATTTCTGATATTTGTGCAAATTAAACCACATTTTTGCAACTTATTTCGAACTGTTAGAGATCGATTTCAACCACTATATTCACCCACTGTCTTTAGCATTCTTCACTACATCGATATCAATCGCTATTGTAGACTTAGGCCATCGCTGTATGTATTTAGAGCCCCTCCAGCTTGACAAGCCCCGATGTTCCATAATGCTAATAATGCAGAGTATTTGAACAAACACAACTGCACATTTGAAAGTTATTTCATCATGATATAGATCGAATTCAAGCACCATATTCAGCCACTATCTTTAGCATCCATTACTACAATGATATCAATCGCTATTGCAAACATGGGCCATCACCGTCTGCATTTAAAACGGCTCATCCATGACAACCATCATTATTCCAAAATGCTAATAATGCAAAATTAAAACCACATTTTCTTGTGTCCCCAGCTTAGCTGATTCAAAACGTACTAGAATTGTCAATATATTCTGCCAAAAATTTATTCTAGAGCATTCAAAATGACCCGAAAAGTGATGAGCCATTTGAAACGATACTATACAAAGTCTTTCAGAAATCTGTTCTCTGTCAAATGTCTAAAACATTGAAGGAGAGATATGAAGGGGTTTAAGAGAGCTGGTTTCTTGTATGACAAGTTCTTTAGACCATAGACCACAAAAATATTATATAATTGATACCCTGTTTGACATTGGACAATGCAAGGATTACTGCTACAGTAGGCTATAGATATGCAAAATTCAGAAGAGTGATGAAACAAATTAAAACAACATTTTCATAGGTCCCCAGCTTAGCTGAGTCAAACCCTACTAGAATTGTCAATATATTCTGCCTCAATTTTATTCTAGAACATTCGAAATGCCCCGAAAACTGGTGAGCCATTTGAAACGACACTATACAAAGTCTTTCAGAAATCTGTTCTCTGTCAAATGTCTAAAAAATCGAAGCAGAGATATGAAGGGGTTTAAGAGAGCTTGTTTCTTGTATGACAAGTTCTATAGACCACAAAAAATATTATATAATTGATACCCTGTTTGACATTGGACAATGCAAGGATTACTGCTACAGTAGGCTATAGATATGCAAAATTCAGAAGAGTGATGAAACAAATTAAAACAACATTTTCATGTGTCCCCAGCTTAGCTGAGTCAAACCGTACTAGAATTGTCAATACATTCTGCCTCAATTTTATTCTAGAGCATTCTAAATGCCCCGAAAAATGGTGATTTGCCATTTTTCAGAAATGACACTAAATGAAAATGTTGTTTTAATTTGTTTCATCACTTCGTCTGAATTTTGCATATCTATAGCCTAATTGAACAAACTAATCCTATCATATTTGTCAATAATCCTCAAACAGGGTATCAATTATATAATATTTTTGTGGTCTATAGAACTTGTGTCATACAAGAAACCAGCTCTCTTAAACCCCTTCGTATCACTCGTTTGACTTTTAGACATTTGACAGAGAACAGATTTCTGATATTTGTGCAAATTAAACCACATTTTTGCAACTTATTTCGAACTGTTAGAGATCGATTTCAACCACTATATTCACCCACTGTCTTTAGCATTCTTCACTACATCGATATCAATCGCTATTGTAGACTTAGGCCATCGCTGTATGTATTTAGAGCCCCTCCAGCTTGACAAGCCCGATGTTCCATAATGCAAATAATGCACAGTTTTTGAACAAACACAACTGCACATTTGAAAGTTATTTCATCATGTTATAGATAGAATTCAAACACCATATTCAGCCACTATCTTTAGCATCCATTACTACAATGATATCAATCAATCGCTATTGCAAACATTGGCCATCCCCGTCTGCATTTAAAACGGCTCATCGATGACAACCCTCGTTATTCCATAATGCTAATAATGCAAAATTAAAAATTAAACCATTTTTCTTGTGTCCCCAGCTTAGCTGATTCAAAACGTACTAGAATTGTCAATATATTCTGCCAAAATTTATTCTAGAGCATTCAAATGACCCGAAAAGTGATGAACCATTTGAAACGATACTATACAAAGTCTTTTTCAAATCTGTTCTCTGTCAAATGTCTAAAAAATCAAACAGAGATATGAAGGGGTTTAAGAGAGCTTGTTTCTTGTATGACAAGTTCTTTAGACCATAGACCACAAAAATATTATATAATTGATACCCTGTTTGACATATGACAATGCAAGGATTACTGCTACAGTAGGCTATAAATATGCAAAATTCAGTAGAGTGATGAAACAAATTAAAACAACATTTTCATGGGGCCCCAGCTTAGCTGAGTCAAACCGTACTAGAATTGTCAATACATTCTGCCTCAATTTTATTCTAGAGCATTCAAAATGCCCATAAAATGGTGAGAGCCATTTGAAACGACTCTATCTGAAAATGTTGTTTTAATTTGTTTCATCACTCGTCTGAATTTTGCATATCTATAGCCTACGGTAGCACTAATCCTTGCATTGTCAATGTCAAACAGGGTATCAATTATATAATATTTTTGTGGTCTATAGAACTTGTCATACAAGAAACCAGCTCTCTTAAACCCCTTCGTATCACTCGTTTGACTTTTTAGACATTTGAAAGAGAACAGATTTCTGATATTTGTGCTAATTAAACCACATTTTTGCAACTTATTTCGAACTGTTAGAGATCGATTTCAACCACTATATTCACCCACTGTCTTTAGCATTCTTCACTACATTGATATCAATCGCTATTGTAGACTTAGGCCATCGCTGTATGTATTTAGAGCCCCTCCAGCTTGACAAGCCTCGATGTTCCATAATGCAAATAATGCACAGTTTTTGAGTAAACACACCGCACATTTGAAAGTTATTTCATCATGTTATAGATAGAATTCAAACACCATATTCAGCCACTATCTTTAGCATCCATTACTACAATGATATCAATCGCTATTGCAAACATTGGCCATCCCCGTCTGCATTTAAAACGGCTCATCGATGACAACCGTCGTTATTCCATAATGCTAATAATGCAAAATTAAAACCACATTTTCTTGTGTCCCCAGCTTAGCTGAGTCAAAACGTACTAGAATTGTCAATATATTCTGCCACAAATTTATTCTAGAGCATTCGAAATGACCCGAAAAGTGATGAACCATTTGAAACGATACTATACAAAGTCTTTCAGAAATCTGTTCTCTGTCAACTGTCTAAAAAATCGAAGCAGAGATATGAAGGTGTTTAAGAGAGCTGGTTTCTTGTATGACAAGTTCTTTAGACCATAGACCACAAAAATATTATATAATTGATACCCTGTTTGACATATGACAATGCAAGGATTACTGCTACAGTAGGCTATAAATATGCAAAATTCAGTAGAGTGATGAAACAAATTAAAACAACATTTTCATGGGGCCCCAGCTTAGCTGAGTCAAACCGTACTAGAATTGTCAATACATTCTGCCTCAATTTTATTCTAGAGCATTCGAAATGCCCCGAAAAATGGTGAGCCATTTGAAACGACTCTATCTGAAAATGTTGTTTTAATTTGTTTCATCACTCGTCTGAATTTTGCATATCTATAGCCTACGGTAGCACTAATCCTTGCAGTGTCCAATGTCAAACAGGGTATCAATTATATAATATTTTTGTGGTCTATAGAACTTGTCATACAAGAAACCAGCTCTCTTAAACCCCTTCGTATCACTCGTTTGACTTTTTAGACATTTGAAAGAGAACAGATTTCTGATATTTGTGCTAATTAAACCACATTTTTGCAACTTATTTCGAACTGTTAGAGATCGATTTCAACCACTATATTCACCCACTGTCTTTAGCATTCTTCACTACATTGATATCAATCGCTATTGTAGACTTAGGCCATCGCTGTATGTATTTAGAGCCCCTCCAGATTGACAACCCCGATGTTCCATAATGCTGATAATGCAGAGTATTTGAACAAACACAACTGCACATTTGAAAGTTATTTCGTCAGGTTATAGATAGAATTCAAACACCATATTCAGCCACTATCTTTAGCATCCATTACTACATTGATATCAATCGCTATTGCAAACATGGGCCATCCCCGTCTGCATTTAAAACGGCTCATCCATGACAACCCTCGTTATTCCATAATGCTAATAATGCACAGGATTTGTGCAAATTAAACCGCATTTTTGACACTTATTTCGTCTTGTTAGAGATCGATTTCAAATTGTCACTATATTGAGCCACTGTCTTTATCATTCTTCACTACATCGATATCAATCGCTATTGTAAACTTAGGCCATCACCTTATGTATTTAGAGCCCTCCAGATTGACAAGCCCCGATGTTCAATAATGCTAATAATGCACAGTATTTGAACAAAACACAACTGCACATTTGAAAGTTATTTATTTCATCATGATATAGATCAATTCAAACACCATATTCAGCCACTATCTTTAGCATCCATTACTACAATGATATCAATCGCTTTTGCAAACATGGGCCATCACCGTCTGCATTTAAAACGGCTCATCCAAGACAACCCTCATTATTCCAAAATGCTAATAATGCAAAATTAAAACCACATTTTCTTGTGTCCCCAGCTTAGCTGAGTCAAAACGTACTAGAATTGTCAATATATTCTGCCACAAATTTATTCTAGAGCATTCGAAATGACCCGAAAAGTGATGAACCATTTGAAACGATACTATACAAAGTCTTTCAGAAATCTGTTCTCTGTCAAATGTCTAAAAAATCGAAGGAGAGATAATGCAAGGTGTTTAAGAGAGCTGGTTTCTTGTATGACAAGTTCTTTAGACCACAAAAAATATTATATAATTGATACCCTTGTTTGACATTGGACAATGCAAAATTACTGCTACAGTAGGCTATAGATATGCAAAATTCAGAAGAGTGATGAAACAAATTAAAACAACATTTTCATGTGTCCCAGCTTAGCTGAGTCAAACCGTACTAGAATTGTCAATACATTCTGCCTCAATTTTATTCTAGAGCATTCAAATGCCCCGAAAAATGGTGAGCCATTTGAAAGAAATTTCAAATGAAAATGTTGTTTTAATTTGTTTCATCACTTTCGTCTGAATTTTGCATATCTATAGCCTACTAAACTAATCCTTTGTCCAATGTCAAACAGGGTATCAATTATATAATATTTTTGTGGTCTATAGAACTTGTCATACAAGAAACCAGCTCTCTTAAACCCCTTCGTATCACTCGTTTGACTTTTTAGACATTTGAAAGAGAACAGATTTCTGATATTTGTGCAAATTAAACCACATTTTTGCAACTTATTTCGAACTGTTAGAGATCGATTTCAACCACTATATTCAGATACTGTCTTTAGCATTCTTCACTACATCGACATCAATCGCTATTGTAAACTGAGGCCATCGCTGTATGTATTTAGAGCCCCTCCAGCTTGACAAGCCCCGATGTTCCATAATGCTAATAATGCACAGTATTTAAACAAACACAACTGCACATTTGAAAGTTATTTCATCATGTTATAGATAGAATTCAAACACCATATTCAGCCACTATCTTTAGCATCCATTACTACAATGATATCAATCGCTATTGCAAACATGGGCCATCACCGTCTGCATTTAAAACGGCTCATCCATGACAACCCTCATTATTCCAAAATGCTAATAATGCAAAATTAAAACCACATTTTCTTGTGTCCCCAGCTTAGCTGATTCAAACTGTACTAGAATTTTCAATATATTCTGCCAAAATTTTATTCTAGAGCATTCGAAAGGACCCGAAAAGTGGTGAGCCATTTGAAACGATACTATACAAAGTCTTTCAGAAATCTGTTCTCTGTCAAATGTCTAAAAAATTGAAGGAGAGATATGAAGGGGTTTAAGAGAGCTGGTTTCTTGTATGACAAGTTCTTTAGACCATAGACCAAAAAAATATTATATAATTGATACCCTGTTTGACATTGGACAATGCAAGGATTACTGCTACAGTAGGCTATAGATATGCAAAATTCAGAAGAGTGATGAAACAAATTAAAACAACATTTTCATGGGTCCCCAGCTTAGCTGAGTCAAACTGTACTAGAATTGTCAATATATTCTGCCTCAATTTTATTCTAGAGCATTCGAAATGCCCCGAAAACTGGTGAGCCATTTGAAACGACACTATACAAAGTTTTTCAGAAATCTGTTCTCTGTCAAATGTCTAAAAAATTGAAGGAGAGATACAAAGGGGTTTAAGAGAGCTGGTTTCTTGTATGACAAGTTTTATAAACCACAAAAATATTATATAATTGATACCCTCTTTGACATTGGACAATGCAAAGATTACTGCTACAGTAGGCTATAGATATGCAAAATTCAGAAGAGTGATGAAACAAATTAAAACAACATTTTCATGGGTCCCCAGCTTAGCTGAGTCAAACCGTACTAGAATTGTCAATACATTCTGCCTCAATTTTATTCTAGAGCATTCTAAATGCCCCGAAAAATGGTGAGCCATCTGAAACGACACTATCTGAAAATGTTGTTTTAATTTGTTTCATCAAATGTCTGAAAAATTGAAGGATCTATAGCCTACTGTAAGAGACTAATTCTTGCATTGTCAATGTCAAACAGGGTATCAATTATATAATATTTTTGTGGTCTATAGAACTTGTCATAGTTAAAAACCAAAATTCAGCTCTGAAACAAATTAAACCACATTTTCGTATTCCATAGTTTGATAATTTAGACATTTGACAAATTACTGCCACATTTTTATTTTGGATTTCGCAAATATTTCCATGGAACCCACTATATTCAAATGTGGTCACTTAACAAGTGTTTATTCTATCGCTATTGTTGGACTATTCCAAATGAAAAAAATTCTCCCCTAAAATTTTTTTTATATGTTGCATGGGAGATGGAAATTCTTTGAAAAAATTCAAAAGACATTTTAAATTATTTTTATTTTTTTGGAGATAGAAAAAATTCAAGTCCCATATTCAGCCACTTTCTTTAGCATCCAGGGAACAATCTTTCAACATAGATGACCTTTTTTGTCTTTAAATTGCTCCATCAAGACTTTGAGATGTCAAACCTTGTCCTCCAAACATTTTCCAAAAATGCTAATAATGTCAAAATTAAAACCATAAACACAAGCACAGTAAAGATTTTTAAAAACTAAAAATACAACAAACGTCATTGAAAAATTGAAACAATTAAATTTTCAGCCACAAATCTTTACAAGCAAATCCATTAAATCCAATTGCAATGATATGAATCGCAATTTGCAAACATGGGCCATCACTTAGTTCAAAACGGCTCATCCATTGAACCTGTTTGACTGTTTATAAAAATTACTAGCTAATGTAAATAATGCAAAATTAAAAGCTGGTTTCAATATGATGTGTCTAAATTGTCAAACAACATTTTTCAATATATTCTACAAAAATTTATTGTTTGCAAAATGCATTTTTGCAAATCAAAGTCGATTGTCTTTGAAAATTTCATTTTTCAATGTTCAGTATGGCTAAACATGACAATGTCTTTGATCTGTTAGATATCAAGATCTATAATCCACGTGTTATGACGTATAAAATTAATTTAATTATTAATCAATTGTTATTTGAACTTATTTCTTATGAATTTAATCATATTCAAAATATGATAATTGAACCACATGACATTGACAATTTAAATTCCAAACTAAGTATATAATTTCAGATTTGACAAGAGTGTTTTAAACAACATTTTCACTATCCCCATCGATATTAAACCGCTATTTTTGCAATTATATTCTGACAAATGAGTGATGGCGTTAGTCTGTATGCAAAAACTGCTGAGCCATTGAAACGATAGACTTAGGCCATGCTCTTTGTATTTTAAATCTGTTCTCTGTCAAATGTCTAAAATTTAAATAAGAGATACAGTTGGGACCCTTGTATGACAAGTTATTTCAATGCTTATCAAAAATATTAAAACAAAAATACCTTGTTTGATCATTACTATGCAATGATTAGCAAGGCCACCCCAACATTAGGCCCCCCAAATGCAAAAAAACCTAGAGCTAATTAAATTAAAAAATGTAAACATTGTCATTGCCATTCCAAAGGTTAGCTGAGTCAAACATACTAAATTGTCAATATATTCTATTTTATTCTAGAGCATTCGAAATGACCCGAAAACTGGTGAGCCATTTGAAACGACACTATACAAAAAGTTTTCAGAAATCTGTTCTCTGTCAAATGTCTAAAAGGTTGAAGGAGATATGAAGGGGTTTAAGAGAGCTTAATTCTTGTATGAATTGTATTCTATAGATAGACCACAAAATATTATATAATTGATACCTTGTTTGACATTGGACAAATGCAAGGATTACTGCTACAGTAGGCTTTTTATATTGCAAAATTCAGTAAGTGATGAAACAAATTAAAACAACATTTTCATGGGTCCCCAGCTTAGCTGAGTCAAAACGTACTAGAATTGTCAATACATTCTGCCTCAATTTTATTCTAGAGCATTCAAATGCCCATGAAAAATGGTGAGCCATTTGAAACGACACTATCTGAAAATGTTGTTTAAATTTGTTTCATCATCGTCTGAATTTTGCATATCTATAGCCTGAGTATTACTAATTAAAATTTAAAATGTCAAACATATGTATCAATTATATAATATTTTTGTATTTTATAGAACTTGTCATACAAGAAACCAGCTCTGAACCCCTTTATCACTCGTTTATCTGATTTTTAGACATTTGAATGCAACAGATTTCTGATATTTGTGCAAATTAAACCACATTTTTGCAACTTATTTCGTCCTGTTAGAGATCGATTTCAAACACTATATTCAGCCACTGTCTTTAGCATTCTTCACTACATCGATATCAATCGCTATTGTAGACTTAGGCCATCGCTGTATGTATTTAGAGCCCCTCCAGCTTTGACAAGCCCGATGTTCCATAATGCAAATAATGCACAGTTTTTGAGTAAACACACCGCACATTTGAAAGTTATTTCATCATGTTATAGATAGAATTCAAACACCATATTCAGCCACTATCTTTAGCATCCATTACTACATTGATATCAATCGCTATTGCAAACATGGGCATCACCGTCTGCATTTAAAACGGCTCATCCATGACAACCATCATTATTCCAAAATGCTAATAATGCACAGGATTTGTGCAAATTAAACCACATTTTTGCAACTTATTTCGTCCTGTTAGAGATCGATTTCAAGCACTATATTGAGATACTGTCTTTATCATTCTTTACTACATCGATATCAATCGCTATTGTAAACTTAGGCCATCGCTTATGTATTTAGAGCCCCTCCAGATTGACAAGCCCCGATGTTCCATAATGCTAATAATGCAGAGTATTTGAACAAACACAACTGCACATTTGAAAGTTATTTCATCATGATATAGATCGAATTCAAGCACCATATTCAGCCACTATCTTTAGCATCCATTACTACAATGATATCAATCGCTATTGCAAACATGGGCCATCACCGTCTGCATTTAAAACGGCTCATCCATGACAACCATCATTATTCCAAAATGCTAATAATGCAAAATTAAAACCACATTTTCTTGTGTCCCCAGCTCAGCTGAGTCAAACTGTACTAGAATTTTCAATATATTCTGCCAAAATTTTATTCTAGAGCATTCGAAAAGACCCGAAAAGTGGTGAGCCATTTGAAACGATACTATACAAAGTCTTTCAGAAATCTGTTCTCTGTCAAATGTCTAAAACATTGAAGGAGAGATACAAAGGGGTTTAAGAGAGCTGGTTTCTTGTATGACAAGTTCTATAGACCACAAAAATATTATATAATTGATACCCTGTTTGACATTGGACAATGCAAGGATTACTGCTACAGTAGGCTATAGATATGCAAAATTCAGAAGAGTGATGAAACAAATTAAAACAACATTTTCATGTGTCCCCCAGCTTAGCTGAGTCAAACCCTACTAGAATTGTCAATATATTCTGCCTCAATTTTATTCTAGAACATTCGAAATGCCCCGAAAACTGGGGAGCCATTTGAAACGACACTATACAAAGTCTTTCAGAAATCTGTTCTCTGTCAAATGTCTAAAAAATTGAAGGAGAGATACAAAGGGGTTTAAGAGAGCTGGTTTCTTGTATGACAAGTTCTATAAACCACAAAAATATTATATAATTGATACCCTGTTTGACATTGGACAATGCAAGGATTACTGCTACAGTAGGCTATAGATATGCAAAATTCAGAAGAGTGATGAAACAAATTAAAACCACATTTTCATGTGTCCCAGCTTAGCTGAATCAAACCGTACTAGAATTGTCAATACATTCTGCCTCAATTTTATTCTAGAGCATTCTAAATGCCCCGAAAAATGGTGAGCCATTTGAAAAACTATTTGAAATCTGAAACGACACTATCTGAAAATGTTGTTTTAATTTGTTTCATCACTTGTCTGAATTTTGCATATCTATAGCCTACTGTAGCACTAATCCTTGCATTGTCCAATGTCAAACAGGGTATCAATTATATAATATTTTTGTGGTCTATAGAACTTGTCATACAAGAAACCAGCTCTCTTAAACCCCTTCGTATCATTCGTTCGATTTTTTAGACATTTGACAGAGAACAGATTTCTGATATTTGTGCAAATTAAACCACATTTTTGCAACTTATTTCGTCCTGTTAGAGATCGATTTCAACCACTATATTCAGCCACTGTCTTTAGCATTCTTCACTACATCGATATCAATCGCTATTGTAGACTTAGGCCATCGCTGTATGTATTTAGAGCCCCTCCAGCTTGACAAGCCCCGATGTTCCATAATGCAAATAATGCACAGTATTTGAGTAAACACCACCGCACATATGAAAGTTATTTCATCATGATATAGATCGAATTCAAACACCATATTCAGCCACTATCTTTAGCATCCATTACTACATTGATATCAATCGCTATTGCAAACATGGGCCATCCCCGTCTGCATTTAAAACGGCTCATCCATGACAACCCTCATTATTCCAAAATGCTAATAATGCAAAATTAAAACCACATTTTCTTGTGTCCCCAGCTTAGCTGAGTCAAACTGTACTAGAATTGTCAATATATTCTGCCAAAATTTTATTCTAGAGCATTCGAAATGACCAGAAAAGTGGTGAGCCATTTGAAACGATACTATACAAAGTCTTTCAGAAATCTGTTCTCTGTCAAATGTCTAAAACATTGCAAGAGATACAAAGGGTTTTAAGAGCCACTATTCTTGTATGACAAGTTCTATAGACCACAAAAATATTATATAATTGATACCCTGTTTGACATTGGACAATGCAAGGATTACTGCTACAGTAGGCTATAAATATGCAAAAATTCAGAAGAGTGATGAAACAAATTAAAACAACATTTTCATGTGTCCCAGCTTAGCTGAGTCAAACCCTACTAGAATTGTCAATATATTCTGCCTCAATTTTATTCTAGAGCATTCAAATGCCCTGAAAAATGGTGAGCCATTTGAAACGACACTATACAAAGTCTTTCAGAAATCTGTTCTCTGTCAAATGTCTAAAAATTGAAAAAAGAGATACAAAGGGGTTTAAGAGAGCCGGTTTCTTGTATGACAAGTTCTATAAACCATAAAAATTATTATATTTTTGATACCTTGTTTGACATTGGACAATGCAAGGATTATTGCTATAGTAGGCTATAGATATGCAAAATTCAGAAGAGTGATGAAACAAATTAAAACAACATTTTCATGGGTCCCCAGCTTAGCTGAGTCAAACCGTACTAGAATTGTCAATACATTCTGCTTCAATTTTACTCTAGAGCATTCGAAATGCCCCGAAAAATGGTGAGCCATTTGAAACGACTCTATCTGAAAATGTTGTTTTAATTTGTTTCATCACTCGTCTGAATTTTGCATATCTATAGCCTACTGTAGCACTAATGATTGCATTGTCCAATGTCAAACAGGGTATCAATTATATAATATTTTTGTGGTCTATAGAACTTGTCATACAAGAAACCAGCCAGCTCTTTAAACCCCTTCATCACTCGTTTGACTTTTTAGACATTTGAAAGAGAACAGATTTCTGATATTTGTGCAAATTAAACCACATTTTTGCAACTTATTTCGAACTGTTAGAGATCGATTTCAACCACTATATTCACCCACTGTCTTTAGCATTCTTCACTACATCGATATCAATCGCTATTGTAAACTTAGGCCATCGCTGTATGTATTTAGAGCCCCTCCAGCTTGACAAGCCCCGATGTTCCATAATGCTAATAATGCAGAGTATTTGAACAAACACAACTGCACATTTGAAAGTTATTTCATCATGTTATAGATAGAATTCAAACACCATATTCAGCCACTATCTTTAGCATCCATTACTACAATGATATCAATCGCTATTGCAAACATGGGCCATCACCGTCTGCATTTAAAACGGCTCATCCATGACAACCATCATTATTCCAAAATGCTAATAATGCAAAATTAAAACCACATTTTCTTGTGTCCCCAGCTTAGCTGAGTCAAACTGTACTAAAATTTTCAATATATTCTGCCAAAATTTTATTCTAGAGCATTCGAAAGGACCCGAAAAGTGGTGAGCCATTTGAAACGATACTATGCAAAGTCTTTCAGAAATCTGTTCTCTGTCAAATGTATAAAACATTGAAGGAGAGATACAAAGGGGTTTAAGAGAGCTGGTTTCTTGTATGACAAGTTCTATAGACCACAAAAATATTATATAATTGATACCCTGTTTGACATTGGACAATGCAAGGATTACTGCTACAGTAGGCTATAGATATGCAAAATTCAAAAGAGTGATGAAACAAATTAAAACAACATTTTCATGCGTCCCCAGCTTAGCTGAGTCAAACCCTGCTAGAATTGTCAATATATTCTGCCTCAATTTTATTCTAGATCATTCGAAATGCCCAGAAAAAAGGTGAGCCATTTGAAACGACACTATGCAAAGTCTTTCAGAAATCTGTTCTCTGTCAAATGTCTAAAAAATCGAAAAAGAGATAAGAAGGGGTGTAAGAGAGCTGGTTTCTTGTAAGACAAGTTCTATA
>JACLAT010000175.1:50000-52500 GCA_018105865.1 Metaphire vulgaris | reverse complement strand
GAATTTTTGCATATCTATATCCTACTGTAGCACTAGTCCTTGCATTGTCCAATTTGAAACAGGGTATCAATTTTATAGTATTTTTGTGGTCTATAAAACCTGTAATAAAAGAAACCAGTTCTCTTAAGCATCATCTTATCTCTCGATTGATTTTTTAGACATTTGACACAGAATATATTTCTGAAAGACTTTGTATAGTGTCATTTCAAATGGCTCTTCTTCTTCTTCCTCTAGAACAAAATTGAGACAGAATATGATGACAATTCTATTACGGTTTGACACAGCAAAGTAGGGGACACAAGAATATGTGGTTTTAATTCGTTTCGTCAGTCTTCTGAATTTTTGCATATCTATAGCTTACTGTAGCCCAAACAGACAGACAGACAGACAGAGTGGGAGAAATAGATAGGCCTATAGCTCTTAAATATAAATATAAATTTAAATTTATATTTAAATTTATATTTAAATTTAAATGTATATATATATATATATATATATATATATATATATATAGAGAGAGAGAGAGAGAGAGAGAGAGAGAGAGAGAGGGAGAGGGAGAGAGCGAGTGTGTCACTCTTTTGAATTTTTGCATATCTATAGCTACTGTGGCACAAAAAGGGTATCAATTCTGTAATATTTCTGTGGTCTATTAAACCTGTAATAAACGCAACCAGTTCTCTTAAACGTCATCTTATCTATGGATTGATTTTTTAGCCATTTGACAGAGAATAGATTTCTGAACGACTTTGTATAGTGTCATTTCAAATGGCTCATTATTTTTCGTGCATTTTGCCATTTCGAAAGCTCTAGAAAAAAATTGAGACAGAATATGATGACAATTCTAGTACGGTTTGACACAGCAAAGATGTGCACACAAGAATATGTGGTTTTAATTCGTTTCATCACTCTTCTGTTTGCATATCTATATCCTACTGTAGCACTAGTTCTTCCTTTGTCCAATTTGAAACAGGGTATCAATTTTATAGTATTTTTGTGGTCTATAAAACCTGTAATAAAAGAAACCAGTTCTCTTAAGCATCATCTTATCTCTCGATTGATTTTTTAGACATTTGACACAGAATATATTTCTGAAAGACTTTGTATAGTGTCATTTCAAATGGCTCTTCTTCTTCTTCCTCTAGAACAAAATCGAGACAGAATATGATGACAATTCTAGTACGGTTTGACACAGCAAAGATGGGGACACAAGAATATGTGGTTTTAATTCCTTTCATCACTCTTCTGAATTTTTCATATCTATGGCTTACTGTAGCCCAAACAGACAGACAGACAGACAGACAGACAGACAGACAGACAGACAGACAGACAGACAGACAGACAGACAGACAGACAGACAGAGGAGAAATAGATAGGCCTATAGCTCTTAAATATAAATATAAATATAAATTTAAATGTAAATATATATATATATATATATATATATATATATATATATATATATATATAGAGAGAGAGAGAGAGAGAGAGAGAGAGAGAGAGAGAGAGAGAGAGAGAGAGAGGGAGATAGAGAGAGAGAGTGTGTCACTCTTCTGAATTTTTGCATATCTATAGCTACTGTGGCACAGACAGACAGATAGACATACAGACAGAGTGGGAGAAATAGATAGGCCTATAGCTCTTAAATATAAATATAAATTTAAATTTATATTTAAATTTAAATGTATATATATATATATATATATATATATATATATATATATATAGAGAGAGAGAGAGAGAGAGAGAGAGAGGAGAGGAGGGAGGGAGGGAGGGAGAGGGAGAGTGTCACTCTTCTGAATTTTTGCATATCTTCAGGTACTGTGGCACAAACAGGGTATCAATTCTATAATATTTCTGTGGTCTATTAAACCTGTAATAAAAGAAACCAGTTCTGTTAAATGTCATCTTATATCTCGATTGATTTTTTAGCCATTTGACAGAGAATAGATTTCTGAACGACTTTGTATAGTGTCATTTCAAATGGCTCATTATTTTTCGTGCATTTTGTCATTTCGAAAGCTCTAGAAAAAAATTGAGACAGAATATGATGACAATTCTAGTACGGTTTGACACAGCAAAGAAGTGCACACAAGAATATGTGGTTTTAATTCGTTTCATCACTCTTCTGAATTTTTGCATATCTATAGCTTACTGTAGCCCAAAAAGAGAGAAAGACAGACAGACAGACAGACAGAGTGGGAGAAATAGATAGGCCTATAACTCTTAAATATAAATATAAATTTAAATTTATATTTAAATTTAAATGTATATATATATATATATATATATATATATAGAGAGAGAGAGAGAGAGAGAGAGAGAGAGAGAGAGAGAGAGAGAGAGAGAGAGAGAGAGAGAGAGTATGTCACTCTTTTGAATTTTTGCATATCTATAGCTACTGTGGCACAAACAGGGTATCAATTCGGTAATATTTCTGTGGTCTATTAAACCTGTAATAAACGCAACCAGTTCTCTTAAGCATCATCTTATCTCTCGATTG
>JACLAT010000175.1:7500-27500 GCA_018105865.1 Metaphire vulgaris | reverse complement strand
CACTGCGCCTTAAAAAAAGAGCACTGCGCTCTAAGCACGGATCACTACTACTACTACCACATTTTCTAGCACTACTAATACTACTATTACAACAACAACAACTACTACTACTACTACTACTACTACTACTACTACTACTACTACTACTACTACCCATGGCGTTAAACCATACTGCGCCATAGTCATCTGCGGAGATCCATCCAGACACTACGGCGGTTAGGCCTATAGGCAAACAGTATCTTCAATCCCGATATTCTGATGAAATTCAACAGACTCTAACAGAGGGGTCATCCACATTTACGCTTTAGTAGCACTATTGCTATAGTAGGCTATAGAAGAGTAATGAAACGAATTCAATCCACATTTACTTGTGTCCCCATCTCCATGGTGTCAAACAGTACTGCGGCATAGCCATCCTCGCACTGCGGATAGCCATTTCCGCACTGCCGAGATCCATCTACAATGCGGCGGTTAGGTCTATACTACTACTACTGCTACTACTACTACTACTAACAGTATCTTCAATCCCGATATTCCGATGAAATTCAACAGATTCTGACAGAGGAGTCATCCACATTTACGCTTTAGTAGTGCTATTTTGATGATATTCGACTGATTCTAACAGAGGGGTCATCCATATTTACATGTAAGAAAACGGTACAGGTCGAATGATACCAGAGCAACTCCTAAATATTCATCTCCTCCTCCCCCAAGACAAAATCAGGTAGAATGGGCTGTCGGCTCTAAAAATTATAATATAAAGCTTGAGAACGTACGTTTCCAAGAATATAATATTAAATATAATATTAAATAATAGTACCATTCTCGCTGGCGTTTATAAGCGTCTCATTCGAAAGAGGGTGCAGTCCTCTTTCGACAGGACCACTATTATAAGTGTAGAGAATCTGACAGTTGATGAGAAAAATGATGAGCCGTTTGAAATGACATTAGGGGCCGTCCATATAGTGCGTACGCAAGAAAGTCATATTTTCAACCCCTCCCCATGTTACACACCGTACATTTTGGTTAAAAATTGATACCCTGCTTGACATAGTCCTGCAGAAGGACTATTTATTCCTACCGTTCTATTCCAAAAGATATGCAAAAATTCAGAACAGTGATGAAACGAATTATATCCACATTTTCTTGTGTCCCCATCTTCATTGCAACAAACCGTACTAGTATAATCAGTATATTCTATCTCAATGTTGATTTAAACAGATCTATTCTATTCAGACGGTTCCAAGAGCATATCATAGCCTGAAGTGCATCAGTGATCGATAAAGAGTTAACTATAACTATAAATATTTTATTGGCATTGTCTATTATGCGGGGTGCCCGCATTCTAACTAAACCCTGACTCTAACCCAAACCACGTGATTCATTACACCAATCAGTGATTTAGTTAAAAATTGGTCAGCCCGCATAACAGACACTTCCTATTTTATTACCGATTGTTCTTGGACAATACAAGCTTAAAAATTGCCAGAAGCGGATACTGTCAGACTGTGTGACTCTACAGAATCTGAAACCAAGAACAGCCAGTATAATGCAAACTCACCTACAGTACTGTCTGTTGAACGAAATATCAGGTATGCTACACATTATGCACGCAGTGGCGTAGCTAGGAATTTGTTTTGGGGGTGCAATTCTTAATATTTAAAAAAATGTACATGCGTATTGATAATCTACTCAAGCAAGCTTGATTCAATTTAGCTATAAAATGACAGTGATGGCACTTGGGCTGCAAGCCTAAATTAAGACAATAATTCTGCAACATTTCCTTGTTCCTCAATTTATTTATAACACGACCTATATCTATTCGGCATGTTGAAAAAATATGTACACTTACATCGCCATCACTCACAACTTGGCAGTGACACAATGGCTTTGGGATCTGATGTACAATCTGCTGACAAAACAGTTTGCAGTGAAAAGCCTTCACAAGCGTTTCAATTTGTTAAAAGCCTATCGTCAACGATGGGTGCCTGCAACAGATGGTCTGCAATTTGCGAGCCCAGGTTTGACTGAAAGAAATCTGCAATTTTTCACTGCTTTTTCTTTGGTTCTGATGGTTCTGTCTGATCATTGCAATGATCTGTATTTAATAATAAAATAATAATTAATAAATGTCACGTATGAAAATTGACTTCGTGCATACACGCTAACAGATTTCTGCTTTTCAAACATGTCCTCACATTTAATATTTAAATAGTTTGTATTCCAATACACTCTCACAAAATTACATCAAGTGTACTGCAGTCTAGAATTTAACAAGTCGGTAGTATGAATCTATGTTCTGGAGTTACAGGATATGCTTAGTAACTGGGAACTCAGAGGTCAGAACCACGGGCGTTATGGATTATTAATGGTTATCATTGGTTAACTTAGTGAGTCAGAATGCGCTACATTAACAGTGGGCATACTGATTTAGCATCTGCAGCATCACTGGCCTGAATGCAAAAGAAACTTGAACAAAGTGATATTTTATTCGTTAGTTGTATTTACTTGCGAAGAAAAGATACGATACGATGGACAATTATGTTTATGTTAACAAATGCCGAGAAAATAATGATAACAAAAGTAAATAAGTAAGAATTGCATTGGACATTGCAACGCTAGTGCTCAAATAATGGCATTAAAAATGTTAGCACTTGACCACCTGGGGTGCAATTGCACCCCTTGCAACTTCTGGCTACGCCACTGCATGCACGTTGAAATGTAATGAATAAACCAAGATTTAAAACGGCCTTGAGATGAGTACAAGGGTAAACGTTGTGCCTACCTCTAGTGTCTTTAAATTTGAAGACTCAAAATGAACGCTCAAAACATTATAACAATTCAAGATATGTCCACGCGAGAAACAAATATTAACTAATGATGTCCGCTGATCGTAAAGTTTATGTATTTCCCAACGAGGAGAGTTTTTTTACATTTGAAAACTTTTTCCGTTGCGGCACGCGACTTTTTCGCACAACACTCGCGGACCGGTGAATGTTCATGGTTAGTTCCATAGATTTATTATAATACATGTACTTGGTTGATCAGTGATCACATTGAGGGCTTTGCCGTGGCTTTGCCCTTCTATCAACCGATTTTTTTTCTCTTAACAAGTTAACACTAGACTTGCATCTAACTAAGGTTGCAGTGGTAATTCTGTATCAAATTATTACTGCTTAATCTGAATTTCAGTTGTCTTATATACTTATAACTGATTTAATATGACTACCTAATCAAATTATATAGACTTCTGTTATACTACAGTAGGCCTACTAGTAATTGCTACTGGCTACTAAAGTGTTCATGTATGATGTGGAGAAGAGAATAAACTGATTCTGATTCTGAAAAAAATAGTAAAGTCTATGGTTAGTCCATGTGTTTTGATTAGTGAAATGCATCTCGTGACCAAAAGTAACCACGCCCAACGCAAAAAGCTGACCCAATGCATTTATTTATTTATTTATTTATTGACAATTTATATAGCACAGTAGGAAAGGCTAAGGCCTACAACAAGAGCGCTTAACACAGTTCATATCCAATATTAAATAAATGTGTCTTCAAATTTCTAATGAAAAGTCCAGCTGAGACTGCTCCAGTCACATTGTCTGGAAGAGTGTTCCACAGGGCGGGATTCGGAACAGTGTGAAACCTTAACCTTAATCTTGACCTAACCTTAACCTTAATTTTATAATATTTTTGTGTTCTATTAAACCTGTGATACAAGAAACCAGCTATCTTAAGACCCTTCTTATCTCTCGATCGACTTTTTAGGCATATGACAGAGAAAAGATTTCTGAAAACTTTGTATAATGTCGATCCAAATAGCACACCATTTTTCGTGGCATTTCGAAAGCTCTAAAATAAAATTGAGACAGAATATATTGACTATTCTAGTGCGGTTTGATGCAATGAAGATGGGGACACAAGAAGATGTGGATATAAATCATTTAATCACTCTTCTGAACGTTTGCATATCTATAGCCTACTATAGCAATAGTACTACTAAGGCGTAAATGTGGATGACCCCTCTGTTAGAGTCTGTTGTATTTCATCAGACTATCGGGGTTGAAGATATTGCTTCCCAAAGGAAAGTTACCGAAAGACTTATGAAAAAAGTGTCCAGAGTCATTCCTTGTTTGTGTACTGTTTTTTGATGCTGCTCTAATTGTCACGAATAAAGATTATTATTATTAAGAAATTGTATAGCTAAATCCTGTTCAGGTCGAGGTCTGGAAAAGTTTCTTGGTAAGCAATGGGTGCTGGATCGTTTCAAAGTGACTGATAATCGTTATATGAGGAAGCTTATTCCCCCCCCCCTTGTCTCTGGATTGCTGGACTAGACGGCGATGAATCTCGCTGATAAAGCAACGGGCTTCTTGATTTATGGGGCCTAGCGTCTTAACTTCGGGTATGTCTAATCGGCGGATGAGGGCGGGGCGGATGAGCTGGCGGATGAGCGGGCGGATGAACGCGGCGGATGAGTGTTATTGTCCGAATCGGCGGGGCGGATGAGACATATAGTAGATATTGCGGGGCGGAATGTATTTGATTCGGCGGATGAGAAGCCTGGCGGATGAGAAGCCTATATGGGGAGGGGCCTACGGCGGGGGGCGCTATATGTCATATTCAGCTAGGAGGGCGATATGTTTGATTCGGCGGATGAGAAGCCTGGCGGATGAGAAGCCTATATGGGGAGGGGGCGACGGCGAGGGAAGGCGCTATATGTCATAGACAGCAACGAGGGCGATCTGTTTGATTCGGCGGATGAGAACCGTGGCGGATGAGAAGACTGGCGGATGAGAAGCCTATATGGGGAGGGGGCGAGGGAGGGGGCGCTATATGTCATATACAGCAACGAGGGCGATCTGTTTGATTCGGCGGATGAGAACCGTGGCGGATGAGAAGCCTATATGGGGAGGGGCGACGGCGGGGGTGCTATATGTAATAATCAGTTAGTAGCAGAGATGGGTAATTAATCAATTAGGAAGTAATTGATTAGCTAATCGATTAGATGACCAGCTAATTCTAATTGTAATCAATTGGCAAATTTTATCAGCTAATTGTAATTCTAATCAATTAGAATTTACCTGCAAAATTCTAATTATTTTTTAATTACATGACAATTAGCCATCCGAGGCAGCCTGAGTATAATGTTGAAACGCATGCTCATAGTATATCGCTGAGATGATCATGGTAGCATTAGCAAGGAAAACTTACAGCTGATAGATTAAGTGTTTTGTGTGATTACTGTTGACAACTGGAAATGCCAGCCATTTCCAACCATTTGCAGCTGCATGCAATTACTGCTGATATTAAATTAGTATTTTAAAGCTGTGTTTTGCGTGGTGTGTCAACTGTATCGCGAACATCGACAATCTAATTGTAAATAAAATTGATTAGACAGCAGCTAATGCTAATTCTAATTAATTGAACACAGTGTTGAACTAATTCTAATGCTAATCAATTAGTTGCTAGAAGCAACTAATTCTAATTCTAATTGATTAGATTTTTGTCTAATTGTGCCCATCTCTGGTTAGTAGGGCGATATGTTTGATTCGGCGGATGAGAAGCCTGGCGGATGAGAAGCCTATATGGGGAGGGGGCGACGGCGAGGGAAGGCGCTATATGTCATAGACAGCAACGAGGGCGATATGTTTGATTCGGCGGATGAGAAGACTGGCGGATGAGAAGCCTATATGGGGAGCAGTGGGGGCTCTAGGATTTGGCAAGTGGGGGGGCGTTGGGGGGGGGGCAACTTCTAAGTTCTAATCATGGGGGGCCATCCATTTGTTCTTTAATGTATGTAGCATTAAGTATAGGGTCCCAACTGGGGGCCACTGGGGGGCAGGCAGTCAATAGGGGGCACGGCCCCCCTCTCCCCCCGGTGGAGCCGCCACTGATGGGGAGGGGCGACGGAGGGAGGCGCGATGTGTCATATACAGCAATGAGGGCGAACTGTTTGATTCGGCGGATGAGAAGCCTGGCGGATGAGAAGACTGGCGGATGAGAAGCCTGTATGTGGAGGGGGCGACGGCGGGGGAAGGCGCTATATGTCATATACAGCAACGAGGGCGATCTGTTTGATTGGGGGGCGCTATATGTCATATACAGCAACGAGGGCGATCTGTTTGATTCGGCGGATGAGAACCGTGGCGGATGAGAAGATTGGCGGATGAGAAGCCTATATGGGGAGGGGGCGAGGGAGGGGGCGCTATATGTCATATACAGCAACGAGGGCGATCTGTTTGATTCGGCGGATGAGAAGCCTGGCGGATGAGAAGCCTATATGGGGAGGAGGACGGCGGGGGAAGGCGGTATATGTCATATACAGCAACCGGGCGATCTGTTTGATTGGGGGCGCTATATGTCATATACAGCAATGAGGGCGACCTGTTTGATTCGGCGGATGAGAAGCCTGGTGGATGAGGAGACTGGCGGATGAGAAGCCTATATGGGGAGGGGCAACGGAGGGGGGGCGCTATATGTCATATACAGCAATGAGGGCGAACTGTTTTATTGGGCGGATGAGAACTGTGGCGGATGAGAAGCCTATATGGGGAGGGGGCGACGGCGGGGGTGCTATATGTAATAATCAGTTAGGAGGGTGATATGTTTGATTCGGCGGATGAGAAGCCTGGCGGATGAGAAGACTGGCGGATGAGAAGCCTATATGGGGAGGGGGCGACGGCGGGGGTGCTATAAGTAATAATCAGTTAGTAGGGCGATCTGTTTGATTCGGCGGATGAGAAGCCTGGCGGATGAGAAGCCTATATGGGGAGGGGGCGTGGGCGGGGGCGCTATATGTCAATTACAGCAACGAGGGCGATCTGTTTGATTCGGCGGATGAGAACCGTGGCGGATGAGATGCCTATATGGGGAGGGGCAACGGAGGGGGCGCTATATGTCATATACAGCAATGAGGGCGATCTGTTTGATTCGGCGGATGAGAACTGTGGCGGATGAGAAGCCTATATGGGGAGGGGGCGACGACGGGGGTGCTATATGTAATAATCAGTTAGGAGGGTGATATGTTTGATTCGGCGGATGAGAAGCCTGGCGGATGAGAAGACTGGCGGATGAGAAGCCTGTATGGGGAGGGGGACGGCGGGGAGGCGCTATATGTCATAAACAGCAACGAGGGTGATCTGTAGGATTGGGGGCGGGATATGTCATATACAGCAATGAGGGCGATCTGTTAGATTCGGCGGATGAGAACCGTGGCGGATGAGAAGACTGGCGGATGATAAGCCTGTATGTGGAGGGGCGACGGCGGGGGAAGGCGCTATATGTCATATACAGCAACGAGGGCGATCTGTTTGATTCGGCGGATGAGAACCGTGGCGGATGAGAAGCCTATATGGGGAGGGGGCGACGGCGGGGGTGCTATAAGTAATAATCAGTTAGTAGGGCGATCTGTTTGATTCGGCGGATGAGAAGCCTGGCGGATGAGAAGCCTATATGGGGAGGGGGCGTGGGCGGGGGGCGCTATATGTCAATTACAGCAACGAGGGCGATCTGTTTGATTGGGGGGCGCTATATGTCATATACAGCAACGAGGGCGATCTGTTTTATTCGGCGGATGAGAACCGTGGCGGATGAGATGCCTATATGGGGAGGGGGCGACGAGGGCGATCTGTTTGATTCGGCGGTTGAGAATATGGCGGAAATGTCGGCGCAAATGTCGGTCGAGCATTTGACGTGTGACCCAATTGATTCTGGTCTCAAATATATAAAACTACATTGAATAGAACCAGAGGCGTCATTTGGGGGGGGGGAGCTGGGGGGGGGCCGTGACCCCCCCTAAGGAAATGAGAATATTAATTTATAATGTATTAATGTGCAACAAAAATCAAAAAAGGGACGTCATTTGGGTTTGGGTGGGGCAAAAAAAGTCAGCCGGCAACCCCATCCTGTAGACAGCCCCTAAGGGCTAACAAGCAAAAAAAAGGTCGTCAACTATTTTTTTTTTAATCGTAACCCTAAAAAAAAACTGACGAGCAAAAAAAATGGTCGTCAACTTTTTTCCGAAACTCAAACTCTTAGTCGGAAAAATTTCCAAAAATTAATAAAATTTTAAAAGAAAATTTTACAAACTTTCTCGCCCCTCCCAAGAAAAGTGTGAAATGACGCCACTGAATAGAACTTTGCTCGCCGATCCAGTCATTCAGCAAAGGTGTTTATGAGCTTTTCAATATCCAATGTACGATTTTTGTGAACAAACAAACGTCTAAGCCGGCAACCCCATCCTGTAGATATATACAGCTGAGAACGCTTGATACTTAGACTAGTAGAACCGATCCTCAATCATCCCCTACCCCACCCCCCTCACCAAAATTTCTCTGCAATTTTGCACGAATCTCACGGGTAGCCCAATGGCAAGTGGAGGGGTTCAACCCCCCTGAAAACCCCCCGTGGCCCCGCCACTGAATCCGGGCTTTTTTAAAAGTTCTTGAAAATGCATTGTTCTTGTGAATCTCAGTCATTTCCGTTGAGCCATTGTCTCAATATGTCGGAGCTTGTCTCAAGTTCTCAAATCTCAACTGTCTGTCCGATATTTACTCCAGTAAGTCCAATTGTTCTCCCGCTGTGACCTTACTGACCTCAGTTTCACCTAACTGACGTTGTCACGTTGTCCGTTGGACCGGTCACCTGCAGGGCTGCAGACCTGCAGGGCCTTAATGGCGGGTGGCAACAGGGCTTTAATGGAGTGTTGTTAAGTATAGGGTCTGGGTCACATACGGGTTTGCTGAATTTTTGTATCGGATTACCTGATGAATGTAGTCAGGATCTCATGAGCTAGTTTCTTGTATCTGCTGCTTGTGGGTAGTGGTGACTGCTGCTGACACTGTGCTACCTATATGTCATATACAGCAATGAGGGCGATATCTTTGGTTCGGCGGATGATAACCGTGTCGGATGTGACCATAATGCGCCCAAAAGTGTCTTTCTTTACATTTGTTATTAGTCAAGAAGTAGCAAATGGTCGTCAACTTCGTGTGTTTTCTTTCGAATTTTATTACTTAACTTACTCTATAATCTGGCATGAATAAATATCATGGTAATGGATTGAATGGCAAATGAAATAAGCATACAACTTTCGAAGTAAAAGTTCTATATACGGGACAATTTCCGTCTCTTAGCACGTGAAACTAATATAGGAAGAACATTTACCAATCCCGGGTCAAAAGGTCAAATTCCGAATGAAACATTTTTTGATTGGACAAGACAATCACATTCGATCCTTCGACGACATACTATCCTGAACGTGAAATGAAACTCAGCCGGTTCCAGCATTCAATCACCCCCCGCCCCTCCACCACCAACCACCTGGTGAGAAATCAGCTTATGTGCGACTGCGAGCACTGTCATCAGCAACTGACAACAGTGAACGATCGATAACTATAAGGTTTCCAGTGCCAAGGGTGGCGAAGAAGATGCATACCAGATTCCATTTTGAAGCTAGTACAAGTACAGTGTAGAATTGCATAATTACAAGTATCACTATGCTCACACTATGCTCACACCCATGTTAGAAGAACAAGTAGGCCTACACTTAATACGTGGGTTGCATTCTTTGACAGTACTGATATGACATGGGCACAATGAGCAACGGAGGCTGGTCACAATGTCAACTGTTCAGTTAACAGGAGTGGTTGAAAATACTATTTAAAGAGTGAAATATAATTTTTATATCAGTTCTCGACCCCCTATATATTCAGTAATGGCAATCGGAACGACACGAGGCAATGTACACTAAAAAAATTCGCAAGAGGAGGCAAGAGTAAAAAAACAAGAGAATACAAAATCGGCGAGAAGCACAAAAGGTCATGTGCAATGTGAAATTTTGGTCTTTTATTCCATGGGGTGGCAAGTACCCCCTCTTGCCCCTAGTTGTGGTCGCCCATGGGGGACACATTTATTGTTTGACATTTCCCGCTTTCCCTCACCCGGTTCAGACTGGATTTGGTCGGCTGGTATGCCATAGGCATTATGACGGTGGTATCATGGAAGTAGAATGAAATCCAATGATCCATTGATTGATACAATGAATGATAACTTGATTTATTGATCGATCGATTGATTAATCGATATAATGAGTGATATATAATGAGTGATCGATAAAATGATGGATTCATACAATGTGGAGTCGGCGCGGTAATAAAATATTTTTTGCTGCATTTTAGTTAATGCTGGTGAGTAGGTGCCTGCGTCGCTCAGTTAAGTCATCTGCTAAAGGGGAGGCCCTTATAATCCTGATTCCTGAAGACTGTCACTGCTTCGGACACCGTTATGTACAGCAGAAGAAAAAAAGGACCCAAACGTCTTCTACCGGCTATCCTGTTGGATGACGACAATTATATTTGTCTGTGTTTTTGCAACGTCGTTGCAAAAAACTATCCCGTAGCCTGTTAACAGAATTTGAGGCCCTGGGGTGTATTAATTGTGAACAAGATAGCATCAAACATTTCACTGGATCTGCGTTTTATGATTGATATAATATCTCACTAAGTCACTGAATGATGCTGGCCGTGTATGTCTTAAAGAGGGATATTGTGTTTTATTGCCCAATTTATCTGGTCTCTCGTTCAGTGGCGGCTCCACCGCGGGGAGAGGGGGGCCGTGCCCCTATTGACTGCCTGGCCCCCCAGTGGTCCCCAGTGACCCCCCAGTTGGGACCCTATACTTAATGCTACATACATTAAACAACAAATGGATGGCCCCCCATGATTAGAACTTAGAAGTTGCCCCACCAACGGCCCCCCACTTGCCAAATCCTAGAGCAGCCACTGCTCCCCATATAGGCTTCTCATCCGCCAGTCTTCTCATCCGCCAGGCTTCTCATCCGCCGAATCAAACATATCGCCCTCCTAGCTGAATATGACATATAAAGCGCCCCCCCCGTCGCCCCTCCCCATACATTATTATTATTATTATTATTATTATTATTATTATTATTATTATTATTATTATTATTATTATTATTATTATTATTATTATCCACAACAATTTATATAGCGCAGTAGCATAACTTGAGCTAAAGTCAAGAGCGTTTTACAAAGGAGTCACTTATAAGAGATGTCAAATAAGTGTGTCTTTAGGAGCTTTTCAAAACAGCCGACGGACTTCGCATTAATAACATCGCTTGGCAACGAGTTCCACAGGGCTGGGTTTCCCCGCGTGACTGATCTGTCACCGAACACGGCAGTCTTTGAAGGCGGAGGGACGATCAGCAATGTCCGACTACTGGCTCGAAGTTCCGCGCGTCTGTCCCTCGCCTCCTCCCCCTATTATCCCTATATAGGCTTCTCATCCGCCACGGTTATCATCCGCCGAATAAAACAGATCGCCCTCCTAGCTGTATATGACGTACAGCGCCCCCCGCCGTCCCCCTCCCCATATAGGCTTCTCATCCGCCAGGCTTCTCATCCGCCACGGTTCTCATCCGCCGAATCAAACATATCGCCCTACTAACTGATTATTACATATAGCACCCCCGCCGTCGCCCCCTCCCCATATAGGCTTCTCATCCACCACGGTTCGCATCCGCCGAATAAAACAGATCGCCCTACTAATTGATTATTACATATCGCGCCCCCTCCTTCGCCCCCTCCCCATATAGGCTTCTCATCCGCCAATCTTCTCATCCGCCACGGTTCTCATCCGCCGAATCAAACAGATCGCCCTCGTTGCTGTATATGACATATAGCGCCTTCCCCCGCCGTCGCCCCCTCCACATACAGGCTTCTCATCCGCCAGTCTTCTCATCCGCCAGGCTTCTCATCCGCCGAATCAAACAGTTCGCCCTCATTGCTGTATATGACATATAGCGCCTTCCCCCGCCGTCGCCCCCTCCACATACAGGCTTCTCATCCGCCAGTCTTCTCATCCGCCAGGCTTCTCATCCGCCGAATCAAACAGTTCGCCCTCATTGCTGTATATGACACATCGCGCCTCCCTCGTCGCCCCCCCCCATCAGTGGCGGCTCCACCGGGGAGAGGGGGCCGTGCCCCTATTGACTGCCTGCCCCCCCAGTGGCCCCCAGTTGGGACCTTATACTTAATGCTACATACATTTAAGAACAAATGGATGGCCCCCCATGATTAGAACTTAGAAGTTGCCCCCCAACGGCCCCCCACTTGCCCAATCCTAGAGCCGCCACTGCTCCCCATATAGGCTTCTCATCCGCCAGTCTTCTCATCCGCCAGGCTTCTCATCCGCCGAATCAAACATATCGCCCTCCTAGCTGAATATGACATATAAAGCGCCGCCCCCGTCGCCCCTCCCCATATAGGCTTCTCATCCGCCACGGTTTTCATCCGCCGAATCAAACAGATCGCCCTCCTAGCTGTATATGACATATAGCGCCCCCGCCGTCGCCCCCTCCCCATATAGGCTTCTCATCCGCCAGGCTTCTCATCCGCCACGGTTCTTATCCGCCGCGTTCACCGCCCGCGTTCATCCGCCCGCTCATCCGCCAGCTCATCCGCCCCGCCGATTAGACGGACCCTTAACTTCTTTAGTGCGATCGGGCAGGAAAAACAAATGTGTGACCCGCTCCATCAAAATGGCCGCACATGTTAAAATACGGCTATCGCAGACAACATCAACGGTGGTCAAAACTGTCAATGTTGAGGTAAGATAATTTTGTGTTAGTAAAAGCTCTCTAGAATCGCTGTGCCACGATAAAATGTACTACAGTATACCCAAAATGACTAAACTTACTGGTTTTTAAGCCCCACAGTAACAGTTTACAGATAATGTCATAAATGGATCAAGTTTGCGCCGGTGTCATATAAAATAAGTTCCGCTATAAAATAAGTTCCTGATCAAATTTTGATTGGTCGGCGGATAGCCTGTCAATCAACATTAGAACCGCCCCGTCCATAGCAACGCCTACCATAATTTTGGTTCCTACTTGGGAATTCTTGGCAGGCAACCTACCCACCAAACAGTGGCGTAGCCAGTCTATGCAAAGTGTGGTTTTTAACTCAACTGGAGTCAACGGGGTCTGGAACAACAAATTAGAAACTGGGTCTGCATGTCCGGGGTTTAACCATCAGAAAATTTTTTTAACATTTGAAATGCCCGTGAGTTTTATTAAGTATTATACAGCCCCAAATTAAACCCTAGAAATTGCCGCTTTTTGTACCCAATCGCAATGGTATGACATAAAGTACCAGGGACCTTTTTAAGAAGAATTTATCGCTTTCCACCTTTATCCCTTCCCCTCCCATTACAGTAGTAGTAGCAGTAGTAGTAGTAGTAGTTGTTGTTGTAATAGTAGTGCTAGAAAACGTCATGGTAGTGATCCAATCTTAAGTCGCAGTGCTCTTTTTTCAAGGCGCAGTGCGCTTTTTTAAACAGTTCTCCATGCTGCCCTAAACCGATGAGATGGGGACACCAGAAAATGTGGATTGAATTCGTTTCATTACTCTTCTATAGCCTACTATAGCATATAACTACTAAAGCGTCAATGTGGATGACGCCTCTGTTAGAGTCTGTTGAATTTCATCAGAATATCAGAATTGAAGATACTGTTTGCCTATAGGCCTAACTTAGCGCGCAGTGTGTGGATGGATCTCCGCGGTGCGAAATGGCTATCCGCAGTGAGAGGATGGCTATGGCGCAGTACGGTTTAACGCCATGGAGTAGTAGTACTAGTAGTAGTAGTAGTTGTTGTTGTTGTAATAGTAGTATTAGTAGTGCTAGAAAATGTGCTATTAGTAGTGATCCGTCTTTAGGGCGCAGTGCTCTTTTTTTAAAGCGCAGTGCGCTTTTTTAGCAGTGATCCATGCTGCCCTAGGCGACTTTCAAACCGAATTATTAATAATACTATTATTATTGTTATTATTATTATTATTATTATTATTATTATTATTATTATTAGTAGTAGTAGTAGTAGTAGTAGTAGTAGTAGTAGTAGTAGTAGTAGTAGTAGCAGCAGCAGCAGTAGAAATAGTAGTAGTTGTTGTTGTAATAGTAGTGCTAGAAAAAGTCGTAGTAGTAGTGATCCATGCTTAAGTCGCAGTGCTCTTTTTTCAAGGAGCAGTGCGCTTTTTTTAAACAGTTCTCCAAGCTGCCCTATACCTTTGAAATGGGGACACAAGAAAACGTGGATTGAATTCGTTTCATTACTCTTCTATAGCCTACTAGAGCAATAGTACTACTAAAGCGTCAATGTGGATGACCCCTCTGTTAGAGTCTGTTGAATTTGATCAGAATATCGGGATTGAAGATACTGTTTGCCTATAGGCCTAACCGCCACAGTGTGTGGATGGATATCCGCTGTGCGGAAATGGCTATCCGTAGAGACAGGATGGCTATGGCGCCGTACGGCGCACGCCGTACGCCATGGAGTAGTAGTAGTAGTTGTTGTAATAGTAGTATTATTAGTGCTAGAAAATGTGCTATTAGTAGTGATCCGTGCTTAGGGCGCAGTGCTCTTTTTTTAAAGTGCAGTGCGCTTTTTTTAGCAGTGCTCCATGCTGCTCTAGGCGACTTTCAAACTCAACTATATTAATATTATTATTATTATTATTATTAGTAGTAGTAGTAGTAGTAGTAGTAGTAGTTGTTGTTGTTGTAATAGTAGTATTAGTAGTGCTAGAAAATGTGGTAGTAGTAGTGATCCGTGCTTGAGGCGCAGTGGTCTTTTTTTAAATTTAAATGTATATATATATATATATATATATATATATATATATATATATATATATATATAGAGAGAGAGAGAGAGAGAGAGAGAGAGAGAGAGAGAGAGAGAGAGAGAGAGAGAGAGAGAGAGAAGAGAGCTACTCACGTATTTACTTGCTTTTTTTTTAGCAGTGCTCCATGCTGCAGTAGGCGACTTTCAAACTCAATTATTATTAATACTATTATTATTATTATTATTATTATTATTATTATTATTATTATTAGTAGTAGTAGTAGTAGTAGTTGTTGTTGTTGTTGTACTAGTAGTATTAGTAGTGCTAGAAAATGTGGTAGTAGTAGTGATCCGTGCTTGGGGCGCAGTGCTCTTTTTTTAAGGCGCAGTGCTCTTTTTTTAGCAGTGCTCCATGCTGCAGGAGGCGACTTTCAAACTAAATTATTAATAATACTAATATTATTATTAGTAGTAGTAGTACTAGTAGTAGTAGTAGTAGTAGTTGTTGTTGTAATAGTAGTATTAGTAGTGCTATAAAATGTGGTAGTAGTAGTGATCCGTGCTTGAGGCGCAGTGGTCTTTTTTTAAGGCGCAGTGCGCTTTTTTTAGCAGTGCTCCATGCTGCACTAGGTGACTTTCAAACTCAATTATTATTAATACTATTATTATTATTATTATTATTATTATTATTATTATTATTAGTAGTAGTAGTAGTTGTTGTTGTTGTTGTATAATAGTATTAGTAGTGCTAGAAAATGTGGTAGTAGCAGTGATCCGTGCTTAGCGCAGTGCTCTTTTTTAAGGCGCAGTGCGCTTTTTTTTAGCAGTGCTCCATTCTGCTTTAAACCTATGAGATGGGGACACATGAAAATGTGGATTGAATTCGTTTCATTGCTCTTCTATAGCCTACTATAGCAATAGTACTACTAAAGCGTAAATGTTGTTAACCCCTCTGTTAGAGTCTGTTTAATTTCATCAGAATATCGGGATTGAAGATACTGTTTGCCTATAGGCCTAAGCGCCGCAGTGTGTGGATGGATCTCCGCAGTGCGAAAATGGCTATCCGCTGTGAGAGGATGGCTATGGCACAGTACGGTTTGACGCCATGGAGTAGTAGAAGTAGTAGTAATAGTTGTTGTTGTTGTTGTTGTTGTAATAGTAGTATTAGTGGTGCTTCTTCTTCTTCTTCTTCTTCTTCTTCTTCTTCTTCTTCTTCTTCTTCTAAAACAAAATAGGGACAGAATATGATGACAATTCTAGTACGGTTTGACACAGCAAAGATGGGGACACAAGAATATGTGGTTTTAATTCATTTCATCACTAATCTGAATTTTTCCATATCTATAGCCTACTGTAGCCCAAACAGACAGACAGACAGACAGACAGACAGACAGACAGACAGACAGAGCGGGGGAAATAGATAGGCTTATAGCTCTTAAATTTAAATTTAAATTTATATTTAAATTTAAATGTATATATATATATATATATATATATATAGAGAGAGAGAGAGAGAGAGAGAGAGATAGATATATATATATATATATATATATATATATATATATATATATATATATATATATATATATATATATATATATATATATATATATAGATTATTAGAGAGAGAGAGAGAGAGAGAGAGAGCTACTCACGTATTTACTTGCTTTTTTTAGCAGTGCTCCATGCTGCAGTAGGCGACTTTCAAACTCAATTATTATTAATACTATTATTATTATTATTATTATTATTATTATTAGTAGTAGTAGTAGTAGTAGTAGTAGTAGTAGTAGTATTTGTTGTTGTTGTTGTTGTATAATAGTATTAGTAGTGCTAGAAAATGTGGTAGTAGCAGTGATCCGTGCTTAGCGCGCAGTGCTCTTTTTTAAGGCGCAGTGCGCTTTTTTTTAGCAGTGCTCCATTCTGCTTTAAACCTATGAGATGGGGACACATGAAAATGTGGATTGAATTCGTTTCATTGCTCTTCTATAGCCTACTATAGCAATAGTACTACTAAAGCGTAAATGTTGTTAACCCCTCTGTTAGAGTCTGTTTAATTTCATCAGAATATCGGGATTGAAGATACTGTTTGCCTATAGGCCTAAGCGCCGCAGTGTGTGGATGGATCTCCGCAGTGCGAAAATGGCTATCCGCTGTGAGAGGATGGCTATGGCACAGTACGGTTTGACGCCATGGAGTAGTAGAAGTAGTAGTAATAGTTGTTGTTGTTGTTGTTGTTGTAATAGTAGTATTAGTGGTGCTTCTTCTTCTTCTTCTTCTTCTTCTTCTTCTTCTTCTTCTTTTCTTCTTCTTCTTCTTCTTCTAAAACAAAATAGGGACAGAATATGATGACAATTCTAGTACGGTTTGACACAGCAAAGATGGGGACACAAGAATATGTGGTTTTAATTCATTTCATCACTAATCTGAATTTTTCCATATCTATAGCCTACTGTAGCCCAAACAGACAGACAGACAGACAGACAGACAGACAGACAGACAGACAGACAGAGCGGGGGAAATAGATAGGCCTATAGCTCTTAAATTTAAATTTAAATTTATATTTAAATTTAAATGTATATATATATATATATATATATAGAGAGAGAGAGAAAGATATATATATATATATATATATATATATATATATATATATATATATATATATATATATATATATAGAGAGAGAGAGAGAGAGAGAGAGAGAGAGAGAGAGAGAGAGAGAGAGAGAGAGAGAGAGAGAGCTACTCACGTATTTACTTGCTTTTTTTAGCAGTGCTCCATGCTGCAGTAGGCGACTTTCAAACTCAATTATTATTAATACTATTATTATTATTATTATTATTATTATTAGTAGTAGTAGTAGTAGTAGTTGTTGTTGTTGTAATAGTAGTATTAGTAGTGCTAGAAAATGTGGTAGTAGTAGTGATCCGTGCTTGGGGCGCAGTGCTCTTTTTTAAGGCGCAGTGCGCTTTTTTTTAGCAGTGCTCCATGCTGCAGTAGGTGACTTTCAAACTCAATTATTATTAATACTATTATTATTATTTTTATTATTATTTATATTATTATTATCATTAGTAGTAGTAGTAGTTGTTGTTGTATAGTAGTATTAGTAGTGCTAGAAAATTTGGTAGTAGTAGTGATCCGTGCTTAGGGCGCAGTGCTCTTTTTTAAGGCGCAGTGCGCTTTTTTTAGCAGTGCTCCATGCTGCCCTAAACCTATGAGATGGGGACACAAGAAAATGTGGATTGAATTCGTTTCATTGCTCTTCTATAGCCTACTATAGCAATAGTACTACTAAAGCGTAAATGTGGTTGACCCCTCTGTAAGAGTCTGTTGAATTTCATCAGAATATCGGGATTGAAGATACTGTTTGCCTATAGGCCTAAGCGCCGCAGTGTGTGGATGTATCTCCGCAGTGCGGAAATGGCTATCCGCAGTGAGAGGATGGCTATGGCGCAGTACGGTTTGACGCCATGGAGTAGTAGAAGTAGTAGTAGTAGTAGTTGTTGTTGTAATAGTAGTATTAGTGGTGCTTCTTCTTCTTCTTCTTCTTCTTCTTCTTCTTCTTCTTCTTCTTCTTCTTCTTCTTCTAAACAAAATAGAGACAGAATATGATGACAATTCTAGAACGGTTTGACACAGCAAAGATGGGGACACAAGAATATGTGGTTTTAATTCACTTCATCACTAATCTGAATTTTTGCATATCTATAGCCTGCTGTAGCCCAAACAGACAGACAGACAGACAGACAGACAGACAGACAGACAGACAGACAGAAATAGATAGGCCTATAGCTCTTAAATATAAATTTAAATTTATATTTAAATTTAAATTTATATTTAAATTTAAATGTATATATATATACATATATGTATATATAGAGAGAGATTGAGAGAGAGAGAGAGAAAGAGAGAGCGACTCACGTATTTACTTGCTTTTTTTAGCAGTGCTCCATGCTGCAGTAGGCGACTTTCAAACTCAATTATTATTAATACTATTATTATTAGTAGTAGTAGTAGTACTAGTAGTAGTAGTAGTAGTTAGTAGTAGTAGTAGTAGTACTACTAGTAGTAGTAGTAGTAGTAGTTGTGTTGTTGTTGTTGTAATAGTAGTAATAGTAGTGCTAGAAAATATGGTAGTAGTAGTGATCCGTGCTTAGGACGCAGTGCTCTTTTTTTAAGGCGCAGTGCTCTTTTTTAGCAGTGCTCCATGCTGCAGTAGGCGACTTTCAAACTCAACTATATTAATACTATTATTATTATTATTATTATTAGTAGTAGTAGTAGTAGTAGTTGTTGTTGTTGTTGTAATAGTAGTATTAGTAGAACTAGAAAATGTGGTAGTAGTAGTGATCCGTGCTTGGGGCGCAGTGGTCTTTTTTTAAGGCGCAGTGCGCTTTTTTTAGCAGTGCTCCATGCTGCAGTAGGTGACTTTCAAACTCAATTATTATTAATACTATTATTATTATTATTATTAGTAGTAGTAGTAGTAGTAGTTGTTGTTGTTGTTGTATAATAGTATTAGTAGTGCTAGAAAATGTGGTAGTAGTAGGGATCCGTGCTTAGCGCGCAGTGCTCTTTTTTAAGGCGCAGTGCGCTTTTTTTAGCAGTGCTACATTCTGCTTTAAACCTATGAGATGGGGACACATGAAAATGTGGATTGAATTCGTTTCATTGCTCTTCTATAGCCTACTATAGCAATAGTACTACTAAAGCGTAAATGTGGTTGACCCCTCTGTTAGAGTCTGTTGAATTTCATCAGAATATCGGGATTGAAGATACTGTTTGCCTATAGGCCTAAGCGCCGCAGTGTGTGGATGGATCTCCGCAGTGCGGAAATGGCTATCCGCAGTGAGAGGATGGCTATGGCGCAGTACGGTTTGACGTCATGGAGTAGTAGAGGCAGTAGTAATAGTTGTTGTTGTTGTAATAGTAGTATTAGTGGTGCTTCTTCTTCTTCTTCTTCTTCTTCTTCTTCTTCTTCTTCTAAAACAAAATAGAGACAGAATATGATGACAATTCTAGAACGGTTTGACACAGCAAAGATGGGGACACAAGAATATGTGGTTTTAATTCATTTCATCACTAATCTGAATTTTTGCATATCTATAGCCTGCTGTAGCCCAAACAGACAGACAGACAAAAAGACAGAGCGGGAGAAATAGATAGGCCTATAGCTCTTAAATATAAATTTAAATTTATATTTAAATTTAAATTTATATTTAAATTTAAATGTATATATATATACACACATATATATAGAGAGAGAGAGTGAGAGAGAGGGAGAAAGAGAGAGCGATTCACCTATTTACTTGCTTTTTTTAGCAGTGCTCCATGCTGCAGTAGGCGA
>JACLAT010000175.1:0-2500 GCA_018105865.1 Metaphire vulgaris | reverse complement strand
GAATATGTGGTTTTAATTCATTTCATCACTAATCTGAATTTTTCCATATCTATAGCCTACTGTAGCCCAAACAGACAGACAGACAGACAGACAGACAGACAGACAGACAGACAGACAGACAGAGCGGGGGAAATAGATAGGCTTATAGCTCTTAAATTTAAATTTAAATTTATATTTAAATTTAAATGTATATATATATATATATAGAGAGAGAGAGAGAGAGAGATAGAAAGATATATATATATATATATATATATATATATATATATATATATATAGAGAGAGAGAGAGAGAGAGAGAGAGAGAGAGCTACTCACGTATTTACTTGCTTTTTTTAGCAGTGCTCCATGCTGCAGTAGGCGACTTTCAAACTCAATTATTATTAATACTATTATTATTATTATTATTATTAGTAGTAGTAGTAGTAGTAGTAGTAGTAGTAGTTGTTGTTGTTGTTGTAATAGTAGTATTAGTAGTGCTAGAAAATGTGGTAGTAGTAGTGATCCGTGCTTGGGGCGCAGTGCTCTTTTTTAAGGCGCAGTGCGCTTTTTAGCAGTGCTCCATGCTGCAGTAGGTGACTTTCAAACTCAATTATTATTAATACTATTATTATTATTTTTATTATTATTTATATTATTATTATCATTAGTAGTAGTAGTAGTTGTTGTTGTATAGTAGTATTAGTAGTGCTAGAAAATTTGGTAGTAGTAGTGATCCGTGCTTAGGCGCAGTGCTCTTTTTAAGGCGCAGTGCGCTTTTTTTAGCAGTGCTCCATGCTGCCCTAAACCTATGAGATGGGGACACAAGAAAATGTGGATTGAATTCGTTTCATTGCTCTTCTATAGCCTACTATAGCAATAGTACTACTAAAGCGTAAATGTGGTTGACCCCTCTGTAAGAGTCTGTTGAATTTCATCAGAATATCGGGATTGAAGATACTGTTTGCCTATAGGCCTAAGCGCCGCAGTGTGTGGATGTATCTCCGCAGTGCGGAAATGGCTATCCGCAGTGAGAGGATGGCTATGACGCAGTACGGTTCGACGCCATGGAGTAGTAGAAGTAGTAGTAGTAGTAGTTGTTGTTGTAATAGTAGTAATAGTGGTGCTTCTTCTTCTTCTTCTTCTACTTCTTCTTCTTCTTCTTCTAAGAGAAAATAGAGACAGAATATGATGACAATTCTAGAACGGTTTGACACAGCAAAGATGGGGACACAAGAATATGTGGTTTTAATTCACTTCATCACTAATCTGAATTTTTGCATATCTATAGCCTGCTGTAGCACAAACAGACAGACAGACAGACAGACAGACAGACAGACAGAGCGGGAGAAATAGATAGGCCTATAGCTCTTAAATATAAATTTAAATTTATATTTAAATTTAAATTTATATTTAAATTTAAATGTATATATATACACATATATGTATATATAGAGAGAGATTGAGAGAGAGAGAGAAAGAGAGAGCGACTCACGTATTTACTTGCTTTTTTTAGCAGTGCTCCATGCTGCAGTAGGCGACATTCAAACTCAATTATTATTAATACTATTATTATTAGTAGTAGTAGTAGTACTAGTAGTAGTAGTAGTAGTAGTAGTAGTAGTAGTAGTAGTAGTAGTAGTAGTAGTAGTAGTAGTAGTTGTTGTTGTTGTTGTAATAGTAGTAATAGTAGTGCTAGAAAATATGGTAGTAGTAGTGATCCGTATTAGTAGGAGTAGTAGTAGTAGTAGTAGTTGTTGTTTTTAATAGTAGTATTAGTAGAGCTAGAAAATGTGGTAGTAGTAGTGATCCGCTTTTTTTAGCAGTGCTACATTCTGCTTTAAACCTATGAGATGGGGACACATGAAAATGTGGATTGAATTCGTTTCATTGCTCTTCTATAGCCTACTATAGCAATAGTACTACTAAAGCGTAAATGTGGTTGACCCCTCTGTAAGAGTCTGTTGAATTTCATCAGAATATCGGGATTGAAGATACTGTTTGCCTATAGGCCTAAGCGCCGCACTGTGTGGATGGATCTCCTCAGTGCGGTAATGGCTATCCGCAGTGAGAGGATGGCTATGGCGCAGTACGGTTTGACGTCATGGAGTAGTAGAGGCAGTAGTAATAGTTGTTGTTGTTGTAATAGTAGTATTAGTGGTGCTTCTTCTTCTTCTTCTTCTTCTTCTTCTTCTTCTTCTTCTTCTAATACAAAATAGAGACAGAATATGATGACAATTCTAGTACGGTTTTACACAGCAAAGATGGGGACACAAGAATATGTGGTTTTAATTCACTTCATCACTAATCTGAATTTTTCCATATCTATAGCCTACTGTAGCCCAAACAGACAGACAGACAAACAGACAGAGCGGGCGAAATAGATGGGCCTATAGCTCTTAAATTTAAATTTAAATTTATATTTATATTTAAATGTATATATATATAGAGAGAGAGATAGCGAGAGAGAGAGAGAGAGAGAGAGATAGAGAGAGCTACTCACGTATTTACTTGCTTTTTTA
>JACLAT010000174.1:0-62705 GCA_018105865.1 Metaphire vulgaris | reverse complement strand
TGTTCGGTTCAAATGGTTAATATTACACAGCTTTTCTAAAATTTCATCATCAGCTGCAATTTTTCTAAAAGCAGTAGGCTGTTTTGAAACGAAAACCTTTATCCGAAATTGCCACTATTTCGCTTTCCAAATGTCTAGTCATGCTGAAATTGCACAACAGTGCATATATAGGCTAATGGTTTTGGTTTTTCGATTGCTTCACGTTGCGATGACATCAGAGTGATATCAGACTGCAGAAAAGAAGCTTACATACAGTAGAGATAAAAGAGCTTCATGCGACATGCGGGCTTTGTTTGATATCCTCCGTCCTAAGAAGTAAACGAATTTGATTAAACTTTAATTTAATTTATTCGAGGCCTATACTGTACACATCAGTTGAAAATCAGTCTTAAATCGACTATATCATCAAGAACGAATCAATTCATCTTTAAAGAAGCTCACGGACAACCATAAAGAAACGCACGATAAAGAAAACAGGTAGGCCTAACACTCGCTTATTAAATTCAAATAGGCAAATACTTTCCATTCTCAGTGCTCAATACAGAGTTTTTGAATGTCTGATGTTCGCTTCACGTAGCCTATATGCTTATACTGTAGGCTGGGCTCGGCAACCTTTTGAACAGCGGAGGCCAAATTGCTATGGCAGTAGACCTATATATCTGTCCCAGGGCCATGTAATGAAATAAGTTTTCGACGGGCCCCAAAAAGTGTTAATGTTTGTGTTTTTTGGAAAGTTTGTTTTGGAAAAGTTCAAAAGTTCTCAAAATATACATATCAAGTGACAAGTGCGAAAAATTATTGATGACCTTCGTTGCCTTTCAGCAGGCCTGAGGAGAGAGGGTACGTGCAGCCGGTACATTGTTCTGGGGCCCATGGAGCTCAAAGGGTCCCGGGCCCGGTGATGATGAATTAATTAACAATAGTCTGAACCCTGACAAAGACTCTGAGAACGGAAAAAGGTCATCTTCGTCAGGTCGTCATGAGCTCAGAGGTGAATGTCTGCTTAGAGGCCCGGACCGATGATGTTAAGTAATCAATGCCATAAAACGCCTGAGAAGAAAAAAAAGGTCATCAACACCTTTCAGACTTGCACTTGTAGGCCTAACTTGTAACGAGGACCCGCCGGAATTCTGTTTTGAAAAAGACCGACAGGCAAAAAGGTCATCAACTTTTTCATACACTTGTCAGGTCAGGGGCCCGTGACAATTTTTGGGGGCGTAAGATTAAACTACGACCACACGTTTTTGCGCTATGTTTTTGCGGCTATAGATTTCGAGGCATTTTAGGCCTAACTGGGCAGTGGCCAGTGGGCACGAAAGTTATTCGCTCGCACTTGCTGTCAAAATAAAGTTCAACTCGCAAGTAGGCCCCTAGACCTACAGATGACGATCGATTCTTCAAAATTTACTTTTCATCATAATTGTCATCACTCATCATTTCAAAACTCCTGGTGCCACCCTGAGACTGAGTGGTCCTTGTGAGTCAGACCAGCAAGAGAAGAATCAGACCAAAGGGCAGTGCTGGGGAGTATTTCAAATACATGCATTTGAAATACGTATTTGAAATACTCCAAAGTATTTTGTATTTGTATTTGAAATACACCAAACGCAAAGTATTTGTATTTGTATTTGAAATACTTTTTCAAAGTATTTTGTATCTCAAAATGCAAAATACTACAGAATTTAATTTCAAAATTTTTCCACACAGTGTTCTCGTGGTTAGTTAAACATCACATCAGCAATTCGGCATTCTACACCGGCAGCACCGTTACTTACTTGCACGGATAATTTCTTAATGATTTGACCTGATGGCTGATGCATGCTCGACACGACACATATTCCTTGTATTAACATTTGAACGTAACAACGTTGCCTTTGTTTGGCCTTAAGTTAACTAGAGTTGTCTGGTTTCTTTGGTACGTGAATGTATTTGTAAACAAACACAAAATACTGCAATGTATTTAAGTATTTGTATTTGAAATAGGGCCTACTGCTCGAGAAATGTATTTTGTATTTGTATTTCATTTTCAAATAGGCTACTTTCGTGTCCTGTAGGCCTATTTAGTATTTGGTGTTTAAATAATTTGAAAATGTATTTTACCCAGCACTGCCAAAAGGGGTAAGCATTTCAATTGTTTCATTAATGATTAATCGGCTTAATTAATTATAAGAAGTATAATAAAATAAATATAAGAAATAAGGATAATTTAAAATTATAATTAATCAATCACAGTGGTTCTCACACAGGGCAGTCCCTACTGAACCACTTTAAACCTTGTTATTATTATTATTGTTAATTAAGCGGCTTAATCAATTAATTATAAATCTTAATTTAGGCAAAGTAGACTAGTTAGAATGAGCTAATGACACTATGTAGCTCTCCTTGCTTTGAGGCCTAATGTATCGAGCTCAGTGGCGTAACGTGGGGGTGGGGGCACTTTGTTGACAGCCCCCGGGCCCTGGCTGGGGGCCCCGAAGAGGGGTCTGTTAGGGTTAGGTTAGGTTAACCCTAACTTAACCCTAACCTAGAAATATGATGCGCTGACGACCTTTTTTTGCTCGTCAGGATAAAATAGGAGGTAATGACGTTTTTTTGTTTTTTTGCTCGTCAGCTCGAAACTCTGGGGCCCCCATGGCAAAGATGCCCCCCTGGCCCCCAAAAGTCACGCTACGCCACTGATCGAGCTGGCCAGTGGGGGGGGGGGGGGGGGCGAGAGAGGGAAAGTCAACAAGCTTAGGCGGTGAGCCGGTGACCACAAATTTCCCATTCCGTTCAAAAAAAAACCGCTGGTACCACAACTGGCAGACAGTGGCAATATTGTTTTCCATAATTTATAGGCCTATCGACACGGTGACACGTGTTTTAGACAGGGACGTAGCTATAGGCGCCTAGGCATGAACAGGATTTTAGGTGGGGTTAAATCCGTGATTCACTCCTTTCTTCCTTCTGAGCCCGCAACGCCTTTTGGGCTTGGATTCAATTGGGGCGGGTATAGCTTCAGGTATGGGGCGGGGCTTGAGCCCCCAATCCCATTCCTAGCTACGTCACTGGTTGTTGGACAGAGTATCCATGTCGGCGACGAGCCAGTAAACGAGCGGTTGTGAGAGCAAGCTGTTCTAGGCCTATATCGACCCGCGATGTTCGATGACAACAATAATTTATATCGCTAAATATAACGATTATTTTCAATTTAAAACCTAAAATGCTATTATTTACCATTTTACGAGCAGATATCAAACTGAGATAGTGCAATCGAATAATTATGCTGATATATTTGAAGCACTTGTTTATGTTTTTAATACTGGAGGAGCTATACCTGTTAAATGCGTTATAAAATAGAAGATTCTTTGTTTAACGCGCTTTGTTCGGAAGCTATGGATTTTTGCGCGTTTAATTTTAAACTTTCCGATATTAAAGTTTAATATCGAAGATTTTAAGGTAACTCAACGAGGTCAACGGGTTTCGGTAAATGCAATTAAGTGACGAAATTCTGGTAAATTTGGTAGTATGTCGAGTTTTGTGTGCATTTTCTATCGCCTTTATCTAGCTCACGTGTCCTCGTCAAGCTGCACGTGTAGCCTATGTATGTAGTATATTTGGTAATCAGTGATAGTCAGCATATTTATTCTCGATTGAAGGCTTTTGACCCATGCGGTCGTACGGTTGTTTCTAAATAAATAAAGTCAACTGATATGGCACCACTACCAATGCCTAACCAAATCCAAACTGATTTAGAGCCACTATCAAATCTATCCAGATCTACAGGGCGGGAGATGGCAGAGTGGGTTACGCGCTGTAGCGGCAGGCTGACGGAGCGGGTTCAAGCCCCGTTAACGCCTCTAGTGGCTTTCACACAGGCAGTCATCAGTGTTTCTGTCTCGACAGGTCCAGGTATCCAGTTTCTCCACTCCGATCGATTGCTTGCTTCTTCTTTGAGTTCCTGATATCCTTTATTCATCATCCACTCCAACATCATCTTTCTCGGTCTACCTCTCACTCTCTTTCCCTCCATTTTGCCTTCGATTATTGTTCTTAGTAGAGAGTCATGCCGGAGGACATGTCCCATCCAATTTCTCTGCCTTTTCCGGATTGTATCTATCAGGCTTCTTTCTTCCTCTATCTCCTTCATGACTTCCTCGTTTGTTTTATGCTCTGTGTATTTTACTTTTAGCATTTTCCTCCAAATCCACATTTCAAAAGCCTCTAATCGTTTTATATCTTCCTTTCTCATTGTCCACGTCTCCGCCCCATACAATGCCACACTCCATATCAATGTTTTTACCAATCTCTTTTTTAGGTTTAGTTTTAGTTTACTTTGCATCAGCTCCTTTCTCTTGTAAAAAGCTTCCTTTGCTATTGCTAAGGCAGTAATTCCCCCTAAGCCACTTTAAATCATGCTAAGTAAGTTTAAGTACAGGGGAACAATTAACTAGTGATACCGGTTTAGTTAGATGATTTTTCTGGAAAGTGCAGGACTCACAGATTCTAGAATTGCGCAGAAAAGCGTGAAATTTGTCCATTTATGCACCTACGTAAGCTCCTATATATGCAAACATTGCCGTTTAATATGACCATTTATTTATTTATTTATTTAATGGCAATTTATATAGTGCAGTAGACAAGGCTAATGCCTACAACAAGAGCGTTTAACACGTGGGAAAATTGTGGTGTTTTCGATAGTGAGTTCCACATTTAAAAAGGTCATCCTAACAGGCCCTAGTTCCCTGTATATCTATGTAAATATGCAAAAGTGTGCGAAATAGGAAGTGTCTATTATGCGGACTGCCTGCATTCTTATTAAACCGCTGATTGGTCTAATGAGTCACGTGGTTAGGTTAGAGTTAGGTTAGGCTCATTCAACCAATGAGCGGGTTAGTTAGATTGCGGGCAACCCGCATAATAGACACTGCCTGCAAAGTATATGATGGAAATTGCAAAAGTGGATAAAATTGCTTCATATATATGCAAAAATCGCAAATAAGAAAAACGGGAAAAGTGCCGCATAATAAAAACCGGAATGACTAATTAACGGCATAGGCCAAGTGAAACAGGTGTGTTTTAAGACCAGATCTAAAAGACCGTACAAGTGTGTGGTACAACAGATGAAGAAAGTCCTGGTGAATATCTAGTGAAGTGATTGGGTAGGTCAAAAGGGATAAGGCTTGCATAAGATAGCAAGTTCAATTTTTGACATCGTTGTATAGATTAAAAGACTGGGTTCTTTCTTATCCTTAATACATGAGGTAACCTAATCAATGACATGAGCAGCAGCACCTGTATGAGCCACCTGACAAGAATCTATTAACATAATTTCTCCAGAGGTTCTGACACTTTTCACCTGTCTGTGCTTCCCACCACTGTCAGACATCCACCTTCAGGATGCTTTGCCCTCTCGCTTTCCTAATGCAGTAAACTTGACACATGACATAAAAAGAGGTTTATTTTCAAAATGGTAAAACTGTATTTTAGCATTCTAAATTATTTCCACTTATTCAAAACTGTATTTTAGCTTTCTCGTGGTATACTGTTGGGCACAAGATATGCCCTGAATCTGGCAAAGCATCATTATTTTCCTTTTAAATGACTTGAATAATTTAGGACGCTAAAAAGCAGTGAAATAATTTACAACTCTAAAATGCAGATTTACCTTGAAAACTGTTGTAAGATGACAATTCTACATAGCATCTTGTGATCACTTTGGTATCATTAATGAACTATTATATGTTCAGCTTGTATTTTAAGATAGCAGACTATTAAAAGTTTAAGTGAATGGGTTAATCATTTATGTTTAAGCAAAACATCTTGGTAGTGAATGTATTTTAAGGGTGAATTATCCATGATAGGCATGAAATGTCTCAAGGGTGAGAAGTCCAGGTACCCATCCTGCCTCATGTGTTTTGCTGAGTTTAACAATTGTTGTCAGAGACCTTTAATGCCTAATAAATGTATAAAAATTACCCAGTAGTGTAGACTGAACGAATAGAATGTTGATGCTGATCTCTGATTTGTATTATATTCTTTATGATTATAACAAATATAGAGTATGTGATTGAAATATATTTGTTGATTAGAATTTTTGATCATGTTCATGGTGCTGTGATATTGTGAATTTTCAGTTATTTTAATTAGAAATAAAAATTTATTTCTATTGTTTGATGTTTTTGTAGCATCCACATGAAGTCGTCACTTTATGGATCCTTCCAGCAAATCCTATGGAAGTCTATCTTTTAGTCTTTCAGCATCGCTTTATGGCATTAGAGACGAGAGGAGCCTGATTTTGTTAATCCTGATAATAAATACAGGTGTACAGCATGCCAGAGGTATCTCCAGGACCCCCTACAAACAACCTGTGGGCATAGAATATGCATGGCATGCTTTGAAGAGAATTTGATAAGTTCAGGACCAGAAGGCTTCATGTGTCTTGCACAGGAAGACGAGTGTGAGGTTATCAATCGACAAAAGGTTTGTATTTATTTGTTACTTAATTTACTGAAGAAGGAAATTGCATTGATTTGCCTCAGTTGCACTAATGTACGCTATTAATGTTGCACAAGTAGAAATAAGATTCAGTTGTATGCCATAAGTAAGTACCTTGGTGGGCATTTGGTCGATGATCCTTAGTAGGGCTGTCATCGGAACCCGGGTACCTGAAAACAGTCCGGGTACCAGGGTAGTTAATGTGGGAAGAATTACCCATGAAGGTGCAGTAGCGCCATCTGGTGTACAATCTGCCGGAAAAATATTTTGCCGACTGACTGCTACTGGCCTGTTTTAAATACGTTCTTATTGTTGTTGACACTTGGCTTCATTTTAGTTTAGTTTATATAATGATTTTTGATTCATCATATTAAATGTTAAAATAAGTTTATGTTGTACATATGCAGGTCATTATTAATATTAAGTAGGCCTAGCTGGAAGCGTACCTTTACTGTATGAAATAGGCAGCTTGTGTACGATTAATTTTGCAGCAATAACTTTATGCTAATTTCCGAACGGGTACCAGGTATCCGTTCGAAATCTTGATGGGTATCCAGGTCGTTTTGGGGGAAAAAATTGACACCCCTAATCCTGAGGTGATTTTTTATTGTCGACAAGGGTCAATAATTTAACACGTTGACTGCGGCTAGCTAAGCTAATTGCTCACGCGCGGCAGGTGTAAAATGCCTGTACAAAATGTGTGTGTGTGGAGGAAAATATTTTGAAACAGATGCAAGAGTTTAGTGGCAATCCTAGGCCATCTGTTACTAGTGTCAAGTTCTCTTTACTCAGGTATGCACCAATTCATGTGAAAAATGCCGGTGCATTGTATGCACCAATTCATGCGAAAAATGCTGGTGCCCTGTAATGTGAGGGACCAATAGTTATCTCAACAATGGCGATTGGAGAAATTACTGGTAAAAAGTGGACCATGGACGCAATTTCTATATAAATTCCAGCCTCTATTATCTGGTCCAAATGCCTTCCTCACTGTACGTTTGTACGTTTATACGACACATCAGGAGGATTATAATTATGACGCTATGGCTGAGTATATTGTGGTTTTTTGAAAAATGTTTATAGGACAAATATTCATACATCTTCCATAAAATACGCTTTTTGATTGGTCATTCACTCTAGCAACTAAAGGAAGCAGAAGAATGATTCCAAGATTCACATAAGCTAAACTAGTTTGCATTGAACAAAGGACGTCATATGACGTCCCTAGCGCCTGAGAAAACCAAAATAAGAACGTCAGTTGACGCCACTAGCGCTCAACGTGTTAAAGGATAATTTTTATAAACCTTTTGAAAAGAAATTCACTTATGATGTGTGGAATTGTTAGTATTGGCTTTATAGTTGTAAGAAAATATTTCATGAAAATTGATCGCAATTTGGTACATGCTTTAATACGGGGACGGGCAATTTTTTTGGCTCGAGGGCTGCATATATGCTTCGAGCATAATTGGCGGCCACACTGTATAAAGTTCATAAACTATAAAGTACTATATTATAGAAATTATAAGGCTTTTTGTATAAGCAATTGCAAATCACATACCCACTCAGCATTTTCCAGATTCTCTGCAAAATCAGAAGGTGTTTCATCACAAGAAAGAGTTTGATTTCTTCTTTCGATCCCAAGCATATTTCAAGACTTTACTCAGACTTAGCCACCAGACTTTGTTGTGATATATCACATCAGAACAATCACAATCCATATCTTGAAACAAGTTTCTGAACTGCCTGAGATTAAGCCCCTTAGCTCTGATCAAATTGGTGACGTGTACAACAGGGTCAGTCACTTGCTTGAAGTTCAGGATGGACTTACAAAGATTGTTGGTGTATAATGCAGTGAAAATAAAGTACTGGTATACTCATTTTATAATATTAATTTATAAACTTATTATATTGATATTTTATGTTCAATTAAATTTTCAAAACCGAAGTCTCGCATAACTCTCGTAAATAGTTCTCGCCACGGTCTTGTGACCGGTAGTTTGCGTTAGGTAATGATATTTATATAATGCCAGTAAAAGTCTATTGGGAAATGTGTAAATTATGGGAAATCAGTCATTTTGTTAAATTTTTTTATAAATTTAGAATATGCTCGGTGGGCCAGATAAAACTGTTGAGGGCACATCCGGCCCGTGGGGCCATATTTTGCCCACCTCTGCTTTAATATTTCATATTTAATAATTAAACTTGATGAAATTTTATACAGGGTAGACAGTATTACCACGCACATCCAGACAGCACATGTCTGGCATAAATTGTTTTGACTGTCCAGGACCAGAAGCAGTGGCGTCATTTCACACTTTTCTTTTGGGGAAAATTTTTTTAAATTTTCAAATTGTTCAATTTTTGGGAATTTTTCCAATTTTTTCGACCTCACGAGTTTGCAAAAAAGTTGACGACCTTTTTTTGCTTGTCAGTCCTTTTTTTACGATTAGTCAAGCGCTCCTTTAGGGCTTTAGAGGCTTCTGACTTTTTTTGCCCCCCCCCAAATGCAAATGACGTCCCTGTTTTCCTGTTTTTTGCACATTAATACATTATAAATTAATATTTTCATTTCCTTGGGGGGCATGGCCCCCCCCCAAATGACGCCTCTGACCAGAAGGCTTCATGTGTCTTGCACAGGAAGATTCTTCCTGTGTGAGACACATGCAAGGTAACAGCACCTACACATTCTTCATGTGTGAATGCTGTTATTGCTTAACTGATTTACTCCAGGAGAGTCAGGATGTTATTCTGGGGGCTCAGGTGACTTATAGTGAATGGTTCCAGGTTGCTTTAAGAGATTATTCTGTTTTTCATTTAGTAATTTCCATTTTTCTTCCCAGTCTTCTTGAAACTATAGCTAAGCTTACTGAATTTGGGTCAGAATTGCTCGAAGCCATCTTTTAAAGATGAGCCAGGAAGCTTTTTAACTGGATGTTCAGTTGCATTTTGTTTATTGACTTTTTTCATTTTGATTTATATCCGTGTCACATTTAAAAATGGTCTAATAAGCTGAAGGAACATTTAGTGGTCCATTTTCAAATTAGGTTGACATAAATTGTGCCTCTAAGCCATTTATGATTTGAACTGAAAGACCACTCAGCATTGATTTCTTTTGATTTGTAAATGTAATAGAGCATGTGCATTCGAAGACTAACATGGGCTTCATTTATTATCTAATGAAACATACAGTTTAGGTTACATGTTAAAATTACAAGTTCTAGGAGCCATAATGCATTTGTGATGCACTTTGTTTTCAGGTGAATCCAGATTTTTCTGCATTACGAGAAATGGGGCTTCAACTTGTTTACTGTCCCAATCGTCGAAATGGGTGCGAGGAGACAGTTGAACTAAAAAAACGGAAGGTTTGGATTTCATTTTCTTTGCAAACAAATTTTTGCAGTAGTTAAGTGGTTTTGCTGATTTAATTGGTTGCAGCATTTACTGAACAGTGATTCAGTGTCCATTATAAGCAAGACAAAATAATTGAGTTGAATGAAACTTCCATGTTCTTTTCAATGTAAAGCTTTTAAAGTTAGTGCTGATTTATTTATAAATGTTAACCACAATGACAATAAATAAAAATCTGTCATTAAAATTTCTTATTAGAACATCTCCTTATTTCCATATATCTAGATCAAATGTCCAATCTAAAATATTAATCATGTGAGTAAAATGCAAAGATATTTCTTCAGTTGGATGTAGATGTTAGAGGCCAATTGTAAATGTCACAGACCACTTTCCATCCATATTAGTATATTTTTTGGTAGTTGCTCTGGTGGTTAAAATGGTATTATATGGTGACAGCTTTTGCATTCAATTGCAAATTTTTGAGGGAAGAGCTGATGGCTGGAAAGTAATTTTTAGTTAAAAAGGGTATTTGTTGGTATTTTGACCAGAATCACTATGTATTTGAGCCACTGGCGGCATCATTGATTTCCACCAGACAGGGTGCTCACAGGAGGGTGATTCCATCCTCAAATTCAAACCAGAGAACTGAATACGTACATTATGTTCATTAACTCATTCAGTGTGGCACGATTTTTCTGGCTGGGCCAATTATTGTGTTGCAGCCCATAGAATATAAGACGTTTGATATAGTGTCTTTTCGTGCACATTGCCTGCACCCACAGATAGTTCATACCCACCTATAGCCCGCAAGAAATATATCCTTAGGATGTTTGATATACCGTCTTTTCGTGCACATTGCCTGCACCTACAGGTAGTTCGTACCCACCTATAGCCCGCGCAAAAAGTATATCTTGTAAATTTGAATAAAAACGCCCGCACAGTCCCATTGCCCGCATGCCTGACCTATTTAAACTGTCGTCTATGGTCTGCTAGCAATGGTAGCCTTAAGAAATTTAATGCATGGTTGATTTTCTTTGGTGGAAGCAAGCTTGTTTGTACTTCCTTTGTATATCCTAATGCAGGGTTACTCAAACCGCGGCCTGCGGTCCCACATCCGGTCCCACATCCGGGACTGCGAGGATGAGGAGGACAAGGATATCCTCGTTTCTTGTGGACCGCCACAGCTTTCTTTGTCTGAGAAATTTTGAGTCTGAAATATTGGCCTATTTACTTACTGTTGTCACTGCAATCATAAGTTGGCACATTTTCATTTCCTTCTGCCTGGTTGTTTGCTAAAAAATTTTAAAATCTGCTGAAATTGTACTTATGGCGAATAGAATTAAACGAAGAAAAATAGACATAAAACTGGTTATTTCATGAGTCATGAGCAGATGATTATTTTTTTATTTTGCCTGACCACAAATGCACAGACAGTGTGTATTATCTACTATGAGACCGTGGATGTAATTAAAAGTACAATTATAAAGAGACATTTCAAGTCAAAACTTGCTGAGCACTACGATGAGAAATAGCTGGCAAAGTCAGCCCTCTGATCTGATAAAATCAATGCCCTTAGGACTTTGTTGGAAGCCAGTTCCTCGATGATGACAAAAGCTATCACTGTTCAAGTAAACTTTACAGAAGCATTATTAAGAATTGCATAGGTTCTTGGTAGACATAACAAATCATTTACAGGATGCAGAAGTTGTTAAAGAATGCATGGTAGCTGCACCATCTGTTTTATTCAATGACAAAAACAACAACGTAGAACAGAATAAACAAATGCCATTATCGGACAGTCGTGCAGATGATCTTGCAGAAAATATCAGTGACCAGTTACTGTCGGTGCTTAAAAAGGCTGATTTGTTTATGCTAGCATGTGATGAATCAAGAGATAGAACTGACGTTTCCCAGCTGTGTGTGTGTTTGGAAGATTTTATGGTGGTCATAGATTCGTTGAAGTTTCTGACAATGCTTCCACTGTTAAATCAGACGTGTGATGTGAATGTGTTTTCTGCCCTACATCAGTTTATGAAATCAGAAGGGCTTGATGTTGCAAAAATGGTTTCATTTACAACAGTTAGGGCACCTGCAATGATGGGGAAAGACAGAGGACTTGTTTCTTGAATGAAGGAAATTATAACTCTAAACTTATTTCTAATCATTGTATCATTCATCAAGCAGCTTTGTGCTCAAAACTTTATGATGAGCTAAATTTAGTTATGGTCACTGTTGTGTGATTGGCCAATTTTCTACGATGCAATTCAGCACTGCAGCATTGTCTTTTGCATTCATTTCTTGAAAATGTGTTGGCAGAACTTGGAGATTTACTGCTCACAATGATGTCAGATGGTTGAGCAAAGGGAGAGTTTTGGGAATATTCTGGAACCTGAGAGAAAATATTTCAGGGTTTTTTAAAATTGCTACAAATAAAGAAAGTACTGAATTCTTGACTTTTTGCACAGTTAGCATTTGTTGTTGACATCATGGGACAAATGAATGCATTAAATTTGCAACTTCAAGGCTCAGAGAAAACAGTGACGGACTTACACGAGAAATCCTTCTCATTTGCAACAAAATTCGATATTTTCATGAATGACTTGGAAGGCAGCAAGATGCTTAATTTGAATAAATTAAAAACTGTTCTTCCTCCTGGCCAAGGGGCTGTCCATTAATTATGCCAACAATTTAGGGGAGGGGTTTGAAAAAGTTTGATAGTTGTTGACAGGGGAGGGGGGTCAAGAGAAGTTGACTTCAAAAATTTCACTTTTTACAAATAATCAAAAACTAGGAAATTCCATGGAATACTACTTATTATAATGGAAAAAAGCATGGTAAAAAGGTCACAACCATCACATTTTGACACTCGACAAGCGAAAAAGGGAAAAAATGTTCATCATCGCAAAAAATATTAACCTTGTTATTGAGACCTGTCATTGATCTGGGTGGGGGTCAAAAGTTTTTGAAGTAATTATGGGGGTAACTGAAAGTTGACAAAGGGGTGGGGTCAACAATTGCCCAAAATTGTTGACATAATTAATGGACAGCTCCCAACCTGTTTCTGAGAAGTCAATTTTTCTTTTGTAGGTTGAAACCTGAGTTTGAGAAATGTTTTATTGATTTCAGATGGCTGAAGCTTGTGTTTTTATTTGTCTCCAATCCTTTCATTATTAAGCCTGATAGTGATTGGACAGAGATTGGGAGTTCAGTTTTTGCAAATGTTAAGCATGAATTATTGCAGAATGAAGTATCTGATTTGCAAGCTCTGATGTTTTGAAATGTAAGCTCAGCAACATTGGTATTATTAACTTTTGGGCTAACTTTGTTCCAGATTCTCAGTATCCTGTAAGAAAGAAGTTAGCAATTTATGTCCTGACAATGTTTGAATCCACATATGTGTGTGAATCAGCATTTTCTGTTATGAACATTAAATCGAAACATTGCAGCGTTATTACAGGCCAACACCTGCAAAATGCAATGCGTATTGCTCTGACTGGTTATTTGCCTGATTATGTTTCAATTATGCAGTCGAAGAAACAATTTCACACTAGTCACTGAATAGGACTGCAAAATGTACTTGAAGATTTGCTCTAATTGAAACTTCCAATTCAGCTAAAATTTATTCTGTGCATTTTTGAATTGTCTTGTTTTATGATGCCTTGATTTGCTTATAACAGTCTATTAAGAAGACCCCATAGTTACTCTTACCTCCCTGACCTCCCTCCCGACCCTGACCGAACTCTCCCACCACCACCCACCCCCACCCCGATCCTCGTCAGGACATACCCCCACCCAGTACAGTATGTTACAAAAACAAGTAATGTAAAATGCAACTCAATATCATAGATTTAATAATAAGTCTACAATGGCAGTTTCCCCTTCATCAATCATTTTGCAGTCACTTTTACGGTCCATTAGTCTAGGCTTCTAAGAATGTGTCCAAGTCCTTCCAGTGTTTCAATGGCACTTTTCTTGATGAGAGAGCATTGCAGAGCTACAGAAGTCTCAATGCATTCACTGTGTGATCAAATAACAAAGGGAGTAGGCGGATCTGGCCTAATTGGTAATACCCCAGGTGTCCGGTGGGTGGGGGTGGGGGATTAACGTTATCCGGTGTACAGAGGAATAATGTTGGGGGAGGGGTAATGTCTGGGGGGATTATATTTTTACACCATTATTGGAAGCCTGTTTCAGATTGTAACACCATTGACTGTATGACTATTGGCACTTCTCAGGTGAATAGGAGGCATGGTTTACAGGATTTCTTGTGGCAGATTTCAGCTTGACTTTGGTATTGTTTATCATTTGTGTGAGATACTGGTAATCATGTAAAGTAGCCTACATCCCTGTTCATTTAATGTTTCTCCTTGTAATGTGAGATCTCAGAGTCAATAATTAATATAGATTTCAATTGTTCTCTGACAGGCATTTCATGGCTATTTGAAACCTGATACAGACAGGTTTTGTGCTGCTTTTGTTCAACTAGCCAGTAGCCCTGCATCAGTGAAATGTGAGACATGCAAAGCAGATATGTAGTTTTCTCTGCTGGTTATAAAATAGCAAGGATATGAAGTCTGACTGCTATTTGATAGATGAGACCAAGCATTTCTAAATGGTATTGATTCCTTGTATGAGACAGTTAGACTAGGTAGGCATCATCTGCAACCTACAGCATGGTGTTAATAGCGATTTTCAGAGGCACACATTTATTTTTGTGACAGTAAAGGTACCAGTAATTATATTGATGGTGTAAGAGCCCACGAACCTTCCAGACAATAATATAAGAGAATGATTTAACATCTAAATTTATCCCAAAACTGCTTATTTTGTTTTCAGTAGTTTAACTATATGACAGGGAGGCCATCTCTGAGTCAGACCATTTGCTGAGGTCGGCCATGGCTTTATCTTGGTGCTTTTATTGTTCTTGAGGGAGGTTGTCTTCCAACTGTTTGCATGTAATATGTTTGCTATGATCTCTGCAGTTTGTTTGAAGGGTGAAGGTTACTGAATTTAGCTGTTTGTCTCAGAGACCTAGATTTATCAAAATTCTCCATTGTACTGGCTGAACTTAATTTTGTTTTCTTTGAAATGTATCTGAATGTATCCATATAATTTTAATGTTATTTTCATGTTAATGCTCTGCTGATGATTTAAGTGCTGGGCTAAGGCCTGAATTAGAACAAGGCTGGAGGTCCGTTTCTGTTGAAAGTATTAGTAATATCAGGACAATTGATTGAATGTAGGCCAAGGCAAAAACTAGTTTTGAACAGAATAAATAGGAAGTTCAAGTTTTCTATGAAAGCTGGTCGCTAGGGTTGGTGTCACCCAGTGGGGTAAATTCAGTAAATTCGTGGTATCACCCATGGAAGCCTAGATAGAGCCCTAGGGCTCTGTCTAGGATTCCTTGTATCACCCCTCCAGACTTCCACCAGGGATCTCTTGTAAATCTTCCTTTACTAGACTAGGTCCTACATAATCGGCTATAAACATTGGCGTAACTAGGAAAAATGGTGACCGGAGCAAAACGCCTGCCTTCTCCTCCCTTCCTAACCTCTTCCTCCCTCTTCCCCTCTCTTCTCTCTTTCCCCTTCCCCTTTTAACAGGTTCCGGGGGTGTCACCCTCCGGAAAATTTTTAAAATTACAAATGCCCATAGGTGAATTTTAGACACAAAAACTGCTTAAAGTTATAACCAACCAGTTGCAATCTTGCAGGACCAAATATTATACCTGGCCTACTTTCCACCACGCCCCAAAAATTTTCTCATCGGTTTTGCACGATTTGTACAAGTGACCCTGGGCGGTCCGACTGGAGCAATTGCTCCACTTTGCTCCAATGTAGCTACACCACTGGCTATGAAACCCGAGGAGAACGAGCTCTGTCTTTTGACTCCTGTTTTTTACAATTTGAACATTTTCAATTCCTCAGTTTGGTGTCACCCCTCTGGGTGGTGTCATCTGGTGTGGTCTGCACCCCCTAGCAATGCCACTGGGCTAATATGCCATGATTTGGGGCAGTGAAAAATTAGTTAGCAGTTAATGTGAATCTATAGATGGGAAATTTATTTGGTAATTATAATAAGAAACCATTATATTACAAGAAATAAATTGAAAAGTTCTTTTCTCAGCCATAGAAACATAACTGTTTAAAAACGCTCAAATCAAATTATTAAATAATTAATTAAACTTGGCAATAAAAAGTTACGAATGTGCCAAATGCATGAAATGAATTTTGGCTGTGCTATCGAATGCTTTGATGATATTATATCTAGCTTGACGCAGGTTTTAAATTTGCTGGGCTTCTTTGGTGTTTTCACCTTTGGTTAAGTGTGGCCTCCTCGGGTGATAGAAACTTTTGGCATGGGAGTAGTTTGATCCAACTGGTTTTTGCAAGAAGGTGATAACTGGAATTTGCTGTTGTTTATGTAAAAAAATATAATGATGAATATGCTTTCCTTTTTGTGCAGGATCATCTGAGCCATTGTCGGTTTGGTTTGGTGCCTTGCCCATATGCAGAGTCTGGTTGTACTGAATTTATGATCATCGATGCTATTGAAAAACATCGTATTGATTGCAAATTCAGACCTCAGGAGTGCGTGCACTGTGCACAATCTCTGCCCATCTCTAAAATGCAGGTACCTGTCTGGATTACAACACAGTACTGTAGTGTGCAACAGAATCATGTACAGTACATCATATGTCACATGCATCTATTAGATGTTCAATTACTAGAATGAAATGAAAATGCCATTAAGGCATCAGAAGAAGACTGTTTGTTGAATGTATTGTTGTCCAGGATGTTGTTATAGTCTTTCAAAAGCATCATTTTGAAAATTTGTCTGTAAAGACCCTTTCATGATGAGTGCATGTTGTATTTTACCATTATTCTTCTCAGGTGTAAGTTTTTGTTCTTGACTTTCATTCGCATTTATCATTTTGTTTTCATTCATCACTGGATGCTTCTGTGATAAATTTGTGTATTATTGTATTGTATTTGATAGGATCACCTGACCAGTGTTTGTCCACAGATGATCATTCTGTGTCCTTTTGGATGTGATGCTGAGCAACTTCTCAGATCTCAGGTAGTTTGGTTTGATTTTTCAAAAGTTTTGCCGTTGATTAGTTTTGTTGAGATATATTCAGTGCAGTTTGAATTATTGATTGACAAATTTTGTTACCAATTGAATACTCCTAGACTGCTGTAAAATTCATGACCATTTATATATGCCTTCAAATCTTTCCAAATCTACAGTGTAGATCAGCAATAGACTATTCTGTTTTCACTGATTGTACTCTAAAGGACCTACCGATCTCTTGAAATAGATATTTTACAACCAGATACTTGGTGATCATGTCTAATATTTGTGCCTGTAGGTGAATGACCATCGACCTTTATGTCCTATGAAGCCCAAGGACTGCACATTCAAGGCCATTGGGTGCAGTTTTGAGGTATCAAGAAAATCTACTTTCATTTCAGTCATAAAGTTTTGCAGATTTGGAGTGGCCTAAATCTGTTTCGATAGTATTACTTTCCAAGTATGGCATCAGTTGAACCAGTATCCCACAGGTCATCGACTCAAGGATTCAATCATATTTTCATCTTGATTTGTTAAGAATACTTGTTCATTACGAAGTTTTGTCAAACTTCAAGGTATAATATGAAATAGTTTTGGAATTTCACTGCTGTGGGTCGCCCAAATTTGAGCTTTTGAGAATGACAAGTGAATATTTTGTTGGTTTAGAAGTGCATTATTTCAAAAACCATTCTTTTGAATGGCTGAAATTTTGATCGAGCCCAAAGATTGACCACTTTGTAATACATGTAGACCCATAATCACTTCAAATTTGTCATGTGATTACATATATGTGAATTGTGCTTACTGGTAATTTGTGGAATTCCTGATTACATACTTGACAGACAATGTATTTTTCTTAATAGAATGGCAAATAAGAAGAAAAAAGTTAGCTGTTCATTGTCTTAGGTGTGAAATAAGGGTAACTGATTGTTTTTTAAATAGGGTCCAGAAGTTGAAGTTGAAAGGCATGAGTCAGTTTCATCAAAAGAGCATCTTGAAATGGCAATGGTTTACATAATGCAGCTTAGTCTAGAAAATTCCAGGCTCAATGGAAACCTTCAGGTTGTAAAAAGTTTTTCATACTGGGCTTTTATTTATTTAATTGCATCTTACCTGAAAATTCTATGTATTTTTAGCTATGGCTTGGCATGCGAATGTCTTGTGACTGGGTGGTTTTGCAGCTGTACTGATTTTAAGATGACAGTACTTCATTGCTCACGTTTGTAATGAATGCATGTGAAGTATGTCATGATTTATAGTTGAATGACTTTTTAAAATGAATTTCTTACTTCTGTAGAGATACCTCAGCGAGTCTGATAGCCTAAGGTTGAAGCTGGCTGAACTGGAAAAAGACATTAAGGTCATTGAGAAAACTCAACAATCTGTTATCGCTCAGGCAAGGCAGTCCGAGGTAAGAATCTATTGCATGCAAAATTGTCTTGATGTGATGAAATGATTGCATTGCATTTTGTGAGGTTAATGTGCAAATGTTGACCCTTGTTTACTATGGTGCAATTCAGTCTCTATTCAGCATCTTTGATTTGACTGTGTGTCACTTGTGGTGATTATCCTCTTCATGACACACACAAAAATATAGTCGTACGTTCATGCATTTTAATATTGTGTATTTGTACGTGTGTGTGTGCGCGCAGGGGCCGCGCATGTGTGTGTGTGTGTGTGTTCCCTTAAAGCTAAATTCTGTGAATATAAATGCCATTGTCTTTGACAGTTTGAATGTCTGTATCTTTTTGAATTTTAGAAACTATGAATGACTTTTTCTATTTACACTTCTGCAGATTCAAAATATTGAAATGCTAATATGGCCAAAAAATGCAAATTTATCCCAACATTATGATTTTCCAAAATGCATCAGGTTTAATAATTTCTTGAAGTAGTTTATTTTTAAAAATTCCTTAACCCCTTAACTGGGGAATAAATCTGTAACTCAATGTAAACTGAACGGCTCTGACCCGTCGCACCCGGTTAAAGGGTTAAGAAGGATAATTCATAGTTTTCATGATAGATAGGATAGATGGTAGCAACTGTTAGTACAGTCATCATCATCATCATCATCATCATCATCAAGTATAAACCAATACTATACATTATGAAAATCTCTTTCTCAAAATCCCAGTGTTTTTGTTTATCTGTGGCAATAAACAAGGTTGGGCCGGCCAACCAAGCAGACTGATTGACTTTGTGAACAAGGTAGGCTACAGTAATTAAAAGTTTCCAAGTCTCCAAGAGCTGAAGTCTGGAAGTGAAGAGAGCAAAACCCCTCCATCGGCTTTGACTATTTGATGGCCTGTTTATTAAGCCGTAGGGGTAAACTCGGATGAAAAAGTGGAGGACCCAACCTCAAGGCCTTTGCCCTTTCGTAGCCTGTCATCTGAAAAAAGGGAGGAGCTTGACCTTAGCGGCCCGATAGGTGTTTACGCCTGTGTGTCCAGTGGTCAGGAGAATACCCCTGAGGGACTAATGAACCAGTTCTTGGTGGTCCCGGCTGCAAAAGTTTAGGGGCGGAGGAGACAAAGATTATACAAAGATTTCTCGGGCCGCCGAATATTCATAGTAGATTCCCGCTGCATCGAAGCTCAAGGGACCGCGATAACACACGGACCTCAATATATGGAATGTAACTTTGATATATCCGACTGGCTTCTGATCGACAGGGTCTGAGAAACAGCTTCGATATGTTTGGTTCTGAAATAAGCGGGTTCGATGTATCAGGGTCTCTTTTGCATTTATTAACATTGTGTTGGGCAGGACTGGTGCTTAACCTCCCTACCAGTAAGAGTGTACGCTGTACGACAAAGGAATTTAATGCTGAAAGTTAACAGCGTACGGTATACGATGGTCACATCTGCAGCATTTGGGGCAGCTGAGACCGCCCATTTAATTGCTTCTGTGACATGACCACATAAAAGCCGTAATTTGCTTCACTGCAAACGAGGTATGCAAGTGGACCCTCTGGCCCCTATTGAATGGCGTGCCTCTATTATTGACACATTCGGGTGTCCAATGATTGCCCATATACGCATCTTGCCCTGCAGCAAAACCAGGCGAACAATGAGTGGGTATGTGCTTCAGAAACAGTGTAACGCTTTTAGAATGGAAATCTGCCAAAGAATCTAACACCAAGGAGGTTAAACTTTGATGTAAGCGGGATTTTGATATGGGCAAGTTCAATATATAACGGGATTGGACTGTAGTTGAAAATCATGCCGGTTTTGAAACTATTGGATGATTTGACTAGCATTTGGTAAATGTAGTTTACTTGTTTTTCTTAGCTTAGATGCTATGTCCAGTTGTTGTTCAATTTTTGGTGATGACTCTTAAACTGCATGATATATTGCTGATGACTTTTGTACTAAGCATTTAAAAAAATCTTTGACACATATCTTTATGTACATTGTACAGCTATATTAAATTAGAATTATCATAATATGTCTGACTTCACCTAGGTTCATAATCTGATTGGAGTGTTTCGTGAACTTACTAAACTGAACCTTTAATTTGGATTTTTTACTATTTACTATGTTCATCAATTCCTGGAGTTATTTTTGGATTCTTTGGATCTGTAGCAAACACATCTGAAGATGTTGGCAAGTCATGGCGAAAAAGTGCTGAAGTTGGAGGATAGGATGAAGAGTGTTGATTCAATTAGCCAGGAAATTGCGGTTATTCAGGAAAAATTAATTCAGGTGGATCAGAAGATTAGGTCTTGTGGTGCAACATCAGGAGCTGGTTTGCCAGGTCTTTAAACAATATGTGATTGGTTTTATGTTTGGATATTCTCATTGCCCTGCTTTCTTATGTGTCCTAGTTGGAAATCTTGTATAACATCAGTCTGTGCAAATAATAGCTTCTGATTAGTAGTGAGGGGGCTTGTAATTTTCTACTAGATTGTAATTTCAGTTATATTTAACTGCTTGATAATTTTGGTGAAGATATATTTTACTTGTCTACTATTAATAATAGGTATGCATTTATTGTAAAGTGCAAAGATATAATATTATATTTTCGTGTTTCATATTATGCCATTTTTGAACTGTCAGTCAACCAACCAGTCATTTATATTAAATATCAATAAAATTCTGCATTTTAGAACAGGGCTGCCACTGCATGTTTTAAGGTAAATTGGCCACAGTTAGATTTTTCTACTATCTTTATCAGTGTTTTTTTCTCATCAACTGAGATATTGAGACTGCAATGACTTGTAACTTGTGTACTTGATTAGAGCCAATCCGTGAGCAGTTTGTCAATCACGATCGAACGATTGGAATCCACGATGTACGACTGGCAGAGATAAGTCTTCGCCTTCAGTGCATGGAAACGACTAATTATGAAGGGGTACTGGTATGGAAGATTTGCGAATATCAGCGTGGCACGCGACGCTGTCAGTGGAACAACCATGTCGCTTACAGTCAGCCGCTCTACACCAGCCGTTATGGATACAAAATGTGTGCCCGTGTCATCTTAATGGTGATGGTGCAGGAAAGGGTACCCACATATCTTACTTTTTTGTGGTGATGCAGGGTGACTATGATGACATTTTGCACTGGCCATTTCAGCAGAAGGTTACCTTGGCTCTTTTAGACCAGCGCACAAACAGACGTCATATTTCTGATGCTTTTCGTCCTGATCCATCAAGTAGTAGTTTTACCAAGCCAACGACGCCAATGAATGTAGCTTCAGGTTGTCCTCTGTTTGTTCCTCATTCTCAACTTCTGAAGGATGACACATATTTGAAAAACGATACACTGTTCTTCAAAGTGATTGTTGATACATCAGACCTTCTCAATGCATGATGATAAGATGGATAATCATGAAATTGAAAGTTTACAAATATGATCTACTGTAGTGCTAAAAGTGATGTTTGCTTTTAATGTCATTGGCAAGAGCTCATGTATAAGGAATATGAAACTAAACATTTTTTGAAAGTTAATGTTTGCTATCTGTTTATTTGGAAGATGTTGAATAAAATTTGTTGCTGTTTCTCTGTTCTGCTTAAAGTTTTCTGTGTTTTCAGTGTTAAATTTTTGAAAGAATTGAGATTAAAGTTTGCTGTTTAATTTACAATGAAGTCATAATTAGTTTCATGTTTCAAAAATGTTGCTAGTAATTACTTGATTATTAAGTCCATTAAATTGTTAACTATTTGGCCTTGGATATTCATTGATAGATGTATGAAAATTTGGTGAAATTGTGTTGCTTGATATACATACGGAGATGTATACATTCGTTTTGCAGTTTTCGGTTCCAATGAACCTAAGATAAAATCGAATCACTGTAACCTTTCTTTATTCTTGATGACCTTGATATGTCTACATTCAGATTATGTACCTGTGACAAGCACTTTGGTCTGCATTTAGAACTCTGCAAAGGATGTGATTGCCTTGGTTTTTATTGAAGACACAAATTTTGACCGAAGTGTTGCCAGCACAGGAGATTTTGGAATTGAAGTTAAATATTTTGCAGCTGTCATCTGGCATGTATCGAAAAACTTGTCTGGTGGAAGTTCATCACTTATTTAGCTACAATTTGATCAATGAATCACAAATGTGATGGAGCATTCTGTTATCAACAATTTAGAACCAACTTCAAAGGAGAATTTTTATGCCAGTTGGTGGATTAATTATTATTCTCTGATTTTCTGATACAGTTCTTTTCAAGAATTTCTGTGAGAAAACTATAGTTGATGGAATGAAAATACTTCAGTGATATATCTTATCAAGAGAATTGCATGAATTTTGGACATTGGCTCCAGAAATCTCTCGACAGTAATTGGATCTATCGTATCGCAACTGTTTGAAGCAGTTTATGTACATAGTTGACAGTTTCCTGTGACTGACATTACTTCCTGTGAGCAGCTTCTTGAAGCTTTTCTATGAGGATAAATGTGCCAAAATTTAACAAATCATTAACAATCTTACCAGATTCCAAGAGGAAAGTTCTACTTTTCTTGGAGACAGTATCCTTGTGGAGACAGTATCCTTGATTAATTTTATGGTTTGCATGGAAAGCTTGAGCTTAAATTTTAGAATGATGTACAGCTCTGAAGGAATAATTTTATTTTTTTAATGTGGCATTGATTAGTTCAGGAGCAGATGCAGACTATTATTACCGATACTTGTCGACTTGTACAATGTGGGATCTATCATCCATTGCGACAATGATGACAAACTCTAGGAAATATTTGTCAATTTAAAAAATTTAAAATTCATTTTAGTCCTCACAGAGTGTTAATTGTCATTCTACTAAAGTTTGTATTCAAACTGTTCCCCATTAGCATCAATGCAAGCCACAAGATGCACTCTCCATTGAACAATAGCTGCATCGATAACCAGCTGATCAAGTTGTAAAGTTGTAAATATGAACACAAGTAAAGGTTTTAAAGTTCATATTTTTTATTTAATAGTATTCTGTATCTATATTTTTTTCAAATAGGCCTAATAGGTTGGTGTGCTGCACAAGAATCTTAATGTAGCAAAAATTTGGTTTGATTATTTGTGATTTAAAACAGAATTGCATGGCCTATTTTTTGGTTTTGCTGCAGCATAGAACATATGGTAATTGATGAAGAAACTATTGAGACTGCAATGACTGATGTCAGATTTACTGGGGATTGAAGGTTTAGCTCTCACTGGTCAAGGCCACCTCCCACTGGTGAGATTTTGGAGTGGAAGTAGACTGAGCTGCACTGATTTTTTTCAAAAATCAGCCTCTGATAATATTGCTGAAGCTTTATATAAAAATGTGAAAGAAATTACCTTAGTAATTCTGTTTTTGTTAGATGATTGTTTGCATTATGTAGCAAAATTATTATTGATGTTGGCAGATAAAAGATAGATTACCTGTAGTATGAAAGTAGTTAATCAGGTTTTTGAGTCTTGTGTAAGAAGCTTTGGGGCAATGAATGCACTACAAAGATGTGCCAACTTTCAGAATTACCGCCTAAACATTGTGTCCAATTGAAATGGGATCCATTGCAATAATAATGAAAAACACTAGTAAATATTCATCAATTTTAAAATTCATTTTAGTCCTGACAGAATGTTAATTGTCATTCACCTAAAATTTGTGTTTGAAGTGTCTCCCATTGGCTCCAGTGCAAGCTTTAAAACGCGCTCTCCATTGACCAATAGCTGCATCGATAACTAGCTGATAAAGTTCATCCCATACATTCACAATTCACTCATGGAATTCTTCAATGGTTCTGATCCTTGTTCTATCAACCTTTTCCTCCATTATTTCCCAAATCTTATACAGTGTAATCAACCGGGTTTAAGTTGGGACTGTTTGGCGGCCAAAGATTAGGAGGTATGAAATCAGGAGGAGTTTCCTTTGTCAGCAGTTCAACAGTTTCATGAGCTTAGTGAGCTGGTGTGCCATGTCGCTGAAATGTGAAATGATGTGAATATTGCCGAATATCAGATGATTTATTAGTTTTGGTATGTCATGACTAAAATGAATTATCTTGCTAGATCAGTGATGGGCACAATTTTTTATCCGAGGGCCGCAAAAGTGTCTGTGACGAAAGTCGAGGGCTGCACAAATTTTTTCGGCATTTAGAATTAAATTTCTCATTAGTCTCCAAAACGACTTTAACATAACTTATTATATACTGTGCAGTGTAAATAATTATTATTGAGCTAAGACAATCAAGTTGAAGAAAAGTTAGTAAATATTAAAAGCATTATTTCTACCATAGTTAATGATGAAGTGCCAAAGTGTATATCCAATTTGAATTTTCCAATAAGACGTCAAATGTTTCATGTATTTTAGAGGGCCGCACATTAATGTAATATCTCTCGATGTCGGGGGCCGCACAAAAGGGCTGCGAGGGCCGCATGTGGCCCGCGGGCCGCACTTTACCCATCCCTGTGCTAGATTATATCAGAGCATACTTATACTTAATGGGTCTGTAAAATCAAGTCAGTTGCAGTGTTACAGTGTATATCCAAGGTACTTTATATCCAATACAGGAGCACTTCACACAGGACCGTACATTATAACCGAGTGCTGTATATGTTATCACCAATTCCATTATTATGAAGTTTTACTGTACTTTGCATTTTTGAACATTGCATTCATTTATATTTGAATTTATTTAAATTTTAAAGTTTTGTTGTTAATTATTAAATGGTTTTGTTACAGTTGAGTTTTAAATAGGATACCAAATGGAAATGGAACCCTTGGAGGTCTATCATAACTGTACCCAGTGTATTCTTAACTTACAATTGAGGGAGAAAGGATTTGAGATGATCTACCCAGTAAAAGAGCAGTAGAATATATAGGCCTATTTAAATCATTGTATGAACCCATTTAGATCGTCCTTTACGTTGTCATTATTGTCACAAAGTCTGTGATGATATGAGGCAATACTAAGTGTAATCCTCTCAGAATTTGAGGTTATTGGTCCATGTAGCATTATGTTTTACAGTAAATCTGCTTTTAAGCATTATTTTATTGGTAATTAATATTGTTTCAAAAGAAGAAATTCAGCCATTACTGAAATGGGACAATACTATATCTGTCCTGGTCATCGTTTGTACCTATTGTGCTTGGATTGGCATTACCGGCATTCAATAAAGTGTAATTTAATTTGTGGTAAAGGAATATTTTGCAATAATATTACTTTGCTTTAAGAATTTAGATTAATTAAATAATTGAGCAAGTGTTTCTAATCAGTAAATAGGACAAAGGATCTGGAAAAGAGAACTATTTTATAACTAAAATTGTTGAATTACGGTGTTGAGATAATGAGCAGAGACTTGTTCTTAGTAACTATCACTTATTTGTTAACTGATGCGTTTAAATAGGATACCAAATGGAAATGGAACGGTATGGTATTGACTACCAAGGTGGTTTTTCTTGAGCTTGTCTTATTCCAAAGGCATATTCTTTGTTTCATTTAGTAATGTAGCAGCTTTTGTACAGCTCCTTTCTGGATGAATGTGTACTGTATAATGCATATCTTTTGCATTTTCTCTCCGTGTCTTTTTAATCGAATTGAGAAATAATCTGGTAGTTGCTCATAGTTTGCAACAACTGGATATTAAATATGCCCATTGCTTGGTTGAATCTATCCTCTGCTCTTCTATGCTTTTGCAAGGTTTTGACAAAGAGGCAAGAATTATGGTATGCTGCATAGAAAGTGTGAAGGCATCAGGGGCGTAGCGACGGGGGGTATATCGGTATTATCAGTATATATAACCCTCCAAATCAGACTACCTTAAAATTTTTAATGTGTTTTAAGATTTAGACTCAAATCACATTATACCCTGTCCCCCAAATCAAATTCCTGGCTATGCCCCTGGAAGGCATTAATCATAATGCATTCAGCTGACAAGTTCTATGTTGAATATAGTATGTAACTTTTGCATCATTACACTGGCTTTGTTTAAGTAGAAAGTAACGTGTTTAGAATTGCATTCTCTGTATCCTGTACTAGCCAAAGTTTTCAAACGTTTTTCCAACAAGATTGAACTCTTAGTTATAAGTTCTGTATACTGTACTGTATGTGCTTTTACAGTTTTTACCGTAGGTTTATATCTGAATCTGACGTGCTTGGTTTCGTCCAAAACTTCAAATAGACTCCGGGCAAAAGAGTATAGGCCTAAGTGATAAAAAAGATTTCTGTTTTTGCATTTTAAACTTGGTTTGGTCGTAGTTTTTTTCACCTGATAAGGCTAAAACAGGGTTTAATCTAGGCCGTTTCCGAGGGGAATTTCCCTTTTTCCTCCAGGAAATTTCCCCCGGAAATTTTGGCATACGTACTACCCCTGCAAAGAGCCGACGTCGGTGGGACCTGTCCGACCAGCCCATTCTAGTCTGCTTCGTCTGCGTCTGCAGCCGACCTTATTGCGACGTCGGTAGGCTGAAGACGTACGCGACGTGCGGCGGACCATGCATATAGCATGCATGCAATATATATATATATATATATATATATATATATATATATATATATATATATATATATATATATATATATATTATAATTATATCCAACATAATAATTATATATATTGATCGTAGGGTTTATATAACCAAGCGTACATAGGCCTGACCTATATATAGCCCTACGCATGCACACATCCGAAATAAATAAAAATTTAAATATAAATTAATTATATATCCGAATGGGCTATATATTGATCACTTTTCACTTTATAACTGCCTATATAGCGACTGACGGCTATATATATCTAGATATAGTCTTCACATTTTCAATGTAAAGGCCATATCAATATACACTGTATGCCATTTATAATTACAGTATAATTAGCAAGCAATCAATGTTTTAAAAACAATCCCTAGATGGCAGCGCTAAATTGTGTGCAGCTTCCTTTCAATCACTTGAGGGCACTAATGTAATGTGGTCACTGCATCCACAATCCACGTACAGTAGGCCTACAGTACAGTACTCCAGTAGCCAAGTAACTACGCTGCATACGCAGCAACACATGCAGGTGCAGTTTATGCCTATATTGACTTCGAAGTCATGCAGTGGTCACGTAAAAATCAAATTTCAGACAGAAAAAGAAGACGACACCCACGACAGCTGGTTTGTACTGCTTTGTGTCTATAATTTTATAGGTCTATTTTTTATAGGCCTACGTTTGTAATGTTGATTTTTTCTCACTTAAACTAAACCTATTTATTGATTATCAGAACAGAATATATTCCATGTGCAATATATTGATACTCTACTATTCCTTCTTTATTCGTTAACGCAATGTTTTGTTTACTCAGCGTTTGAAGACAGCTGTGTTAGTCAATCTAAATTGGCATAGAATATAGCAGTGGCGTCATTTGGGGCAGGGGCCGTGGCCCCCAAGGAAATGAAAAAATTAATTTATAATGTATTAATGCGCAAAAAATTTAAAAAATTGCCAAAAATTTGCCAAAAAATATATTAAAAAATTGCAAATTTGCCAACTTTGACCCAAAATTTGCCAAAATTTTGCAAAAATTTGCCAAAACATTATCTCGCCCCCAAGAAAAGTGTGAAATGACGCTACTGCCTCCATGTGATCAGTTTATTAATTTAAAAATTTAGCTCGTGATTTTCATTTCTTCGTTTGGAACTAAAGGCTACATATTTGTGTGAGAAACATTGTCTATGGCGATGTTTAAAGGGTGTAGCATAGTATGCGCACCAGTAGTTTGCGCACCTGGGAGTTTGCGCACTAGGAATTTGTGCACCAGGGTTAGGGTAATGGTTAGGGTTAGGGTTAGGGTGAGGGTTAGAGTTAGGTTGAGGGTTAACTTTAACCCTAACTCTAATCCTAACCCTGGTACGCCCCTGGTGCGCAAATTCCTAGTGCGCAAACTCCCAGGTGCGCAAACTACTGGTGCGCATACTAATGTAGACCGTTTAAAGCCTGCTACAGACAGTGTCGTACAGTAGCGGGCTGAGGGGGCGGGTGGGGCGGTGGCCCCGGGCGCAGACCAGAGGGGGACGCAAAAATTGACTCGACAATTTTTTGGATCGTCAACACTTTTTTTACTACATTTTACTGCTGCTGTTGTGTCATCTAAATTTTCGCTTTTATGCTCAAATGTTAAGATTTACATAAACAAAATTTTAAAATAATCGGATCTACAATGTATCTATAGATTTCAGTCACACGTGAAAATTTGTTTACTTCAGTTCCTTGATATTCAAGCGGTGTCACTAGACAAAGCGAAACAATTAAGCCCACTGCGGTCAGTCTTTGGCCAACCACAGCGGCTGAGCCGGCCATCGAGACATCAGTGCTCAGCGCTAGCAGCTCATTTTGACTGATCGTGTAAACACAGTTCAGTAATTAACGCAGTAGCGGAGCTATGGTGTCCGGCGCCCGAGGCCAAATACTAATGGCGCCCCCTCAACTTGACGAAAGTCACGAAACCCCTAAGAAGCCAAAAAGGGTTCCACTCTGCCCATCTTGGCGCCCCTTCATTCTTCATTCAACTTCGCGAACACCCTGACAAGCAAAAAGGTCATCGCCCGTAGCAAGCGGAACTCCTTACCTTAAACCAATTTTGGCGCCCCTCCCCACCTCGGCCCACGGGGACATCTGCACCCCGTACCCCAAGTCCCTAGATCCGCCTCTGAATTAAAGTTTCTACTGTACTGTAGGCCTATAGCCTATCTGTCATCTCTTTCGTTTTCATACGGTCCATTCTAATTTTTGTGGAGTCAGTTATAGTGTTCAAGTTTCAATTTCCAAAGGTTAATTCTCCCCTTTAGAATTCTAAACGAATAGCTTTAACATCAGTCTGTTTTAGTGATAGCCAGCACCACCCCTGGAAGAGGTGTGGAGGGCAGAGGTGTCATATATGTTAATAGCCGAATGCCGTATAAACAAACCGCTGTCGACCAAAGTCAAATAGTTACATTATAATCCAGTTAAATCGAAGCGCAAGGCACCCGATGTAGCTAGATTTCGAAATGAGCGAGTTCGACGTATCAGTGCACAACTGTACATGTCTCTTTGTATCTATTAACATTATTTTGGAAGGGACCGTATAAACTTACATGTAACCGGATTTATATATATATATATATATATATATATATATATATATATATATATATATATATATATATATATATATATATATATATATATATATATATATATATATATATATATATATATAGGCCAAAGAGGCAGGATTCTACTGAAGCTCAAACTGTTAAGAAAATATAGCCGACAAAGATTCCGAATAAGCCCATAAATCTGTTTAAAAACTAATATAACATCTAGTATCTACTATCTAAGTTTCGGAAAGCTTCGCCATGCTATTTCTGGTGACTCATAGGGCTATATGCATGCTTTTGAATTGAATTTAGTTCTAACGCAGGCCTGTGGTTTGTAATTATTTTTAAAAATATATTATGAATACTAAGTTTACAGACGATGGACGATATGTCTGAAACGACAGAAGTGCGACCGAGTGGGGCTAGGATGACCAGGTGTCCCGGATTGGCCGGGACAGTCCCGGAATCGAATAAAATGTCCCACGTCCCGGACAGGTCCTTTCCGGGACAATGAGACGTCCCGGAATTGGTTTTTCCATAATTAAATACCTATAATTTTGCTATTTTATTTTGCAACCATCAGAACTTAATATAGGCCTAACAGCCAACAAATTTAGGCTACAGCGCCACTGTATCTTCTGTAAATTTTGTATGCATACACTATATAGGCCTATAGGTAAATTTATTTATGTAAATTCCATTCATTTGGTTGACGATGATTGGTTCCTTTTGAGCGGGTGCTTCTGATATAATAATACTTGTATGGTTAATATTGATGTATTACCATAACTTGGTTTTAAAGTGGTTTAGAAGGAATATTAGAAGGAATGACAAAGCTTTGTTCGTTTACAGCCTAGAAACAGGGCCTCCGAGAGAGGGCAGGGGCAAATGCACAGGGGCCCGGCGGTCTGGAGGGGGCCCGGGCCGATGATGAATATGCATAATTAACAATAATACCAATAATAACACTAAAGAAAGGGGACCCGGCGAGTAAAAGAGGGGCCCAAAAGCATCAAAATGAACAGTGTGAACAGGGGCGTCATTTGGAGAGGGGCAGGCGGGCTCCCAAGGAAAATGAAGAAATAATGTATTAAGTAAATAAATAAATGTGAAATGTGCAAAAAATCACCAAAATTGTTCTAAATTTGCCCAAAAATGTCAAAAAATTTCAAATTTGCCAAAATTGGTCCAAAAATTGGCCAAAGTTTGCCTATAATTGCCCAAAATATGCCCATAATTGGCCAAAATTTGGCCAACTTTGGCCAAAAAAATATCTCGCCCCAAGAAAAGTGTGAAATGACGCTACTGAGTGTGAAAAAGAGCGACAAGAAAAAAAGGCCACCACTAGTTTTCGAGAGTTGCAACATGACATCGTGTCGGTTAAATTGGGTTAAACCAATGACAAGCAAAAAAGGGTCGTCACCAATTTTAAACAATTTTTCGGCGCCCGCCGGCCATTCTGCACAGGGGGCAGGGGTCCGGAATTTCTCTCGGCGGGCCTGCCTAGAAATACGTCAACCAGCACGAAACGCACGTTGACGCCATTGTTCAATGGATCTGATAGTCTAATTCTGATGAGTGAATAGACTATTCGGTGAAGCTCTTATTATTATTATTATTATTATTATTATTATTATTATTATTATTATTATTATTATTATTATTATTATTATTATGGTGACAACTTATATAGCGCTATCTTAAAGCTCAGGCAGTAGGCGAGAGGAATTTACAGAAATGTTCCATAAGATGTACTAAAAGGTGTTTTTCAGTTTTTGAGGAAAACGGTCTGGGGAGATTTCTGACCTGACATCTATATTACACCTTGAAAGGGGTCTGTCCCCGAACTTAGCGGTCTTAGCTGGGGCACCACGAGTCTTATTCCTTGGTCAGATCTTAAGTTCGAACGACCTGTCCCCGACCCTGCCTTATGCACCAGCTTAGCTAAGTAGTCTGGGCAGGTCAAGTAATAATAATAATAATTACTAAATATCATCATCATGTTCTCTGTCCTGGGACAGGTTTTACTAATAAATATATAATAATAACAATAATATATAATAATAATAATAATAATAATAATAATAATAATAATAATAATAATAATAATAATATAAAAATAATAATTAATAAATACATACTAATTTATCAATATAATAATAACTCATAATCTATATCCCCTAATTCGCTTTTAGTTGTAAAGTAGTAACTAAAATTATTACATCTAAGCTGACTTGTCTGAAATAAATGCAGGACATTGCTTTGTTCGTTTACAGCCTAGAAAGACGTCAACCAGCACGTTGACGCCATTGTTCGATGGATCTGATAATTCTGATGAGTGAACGTCGAGTCCTTTGATACAATAACGCTGCATCAAATCAATATCAAAACGTGGATACTGGAATACTGTAGTCGGTCATTAGCTCCAGCAGGAGGATTGAGATGTGAAACTGTACAAGGAATCTGAGAAATTGGAATATCGCTTAAACTAAACTAATTATTGATTACATAGAAACATGTTTAAAAGATTCTATACATGGCGATCGATGTCTGCTTCATTCAAGAAATATGCTATTTGAAACATTAATTTCTGACACTGGAGAGTTTAAATTGATGGCTTTTAATGGAGCAGAACAGGCACAGCTAGAGATCGATTATAATCTCAGTAATTAAACGATATAGGCCCTATAGGTCCGGTTTGAATGCCAGTCGCCATATTTGGAAATGGCCGGTGCAATATAAAGTATTACATTGCTCCAAACGACATTGTTGTAATGTGAGAAATAAATTGATTGATTGATTGACATTGTTTACGAAAAATGTGCATTTCATGATTTATTGTTTCTCTCGTATTGCATTAAGTGGTGCTGCGTCTGCTGCCATCTGGCGAATGTCCAATACTGCACTGACTGGACTTGCATTCGTCAGATGGCAACAGCCACCTCATCCCACGCTTAATTAATCGCGGTGTACAGCTAGAGCTGCTCGAAAACTTGACATATGCATATGTTGCATGACAGCTAGAGATTTATATATATTAATTCTTTAGTATATGTGACTATCTGCATGATTTTCTTTGCCACGCACTGGCTCGATCGATCACTGCCTGTTGAGTTGATAACATTAATATCGATAATCCCTGCATGGATGCATGGGATTGAACATGTTACTTCTGTGCCGGACAAAATGTCCGCGGACAAAATGTCACAGACAAAATGTCAGCGGACAAAATGTTACGGTTTAGGGTTACGGTGGCATTTTGTCCGCTGACAATTTGTCCCCATGACATTTTGTCCGCTGACATTTTGTCCTAGCAGGCTAGCACCGTTACTTCTAGTAGACCCCTATATATGCTATAGGCCGATCCTCATTTACAACTTTGGGCCGATCCAGGCTATTTAATTAGACTATAGCTATAGGCATATATAATATATATAGGCCATGCAGGTCCATTTAACGACGAAATTGAGGTCGCACAGACGTCGCAACTACGTCTGAGACAGACGTCGCATCACGACGTCGTCAGGCCGTCTTCTGGAGTTCACGTTTCTACGTCTGCACGACGTCCGCGCAAGACGTCGGCGGGCCGAGTTCACGACGTCGTGAGGCGGTCGCCAAGACGTCGTTTTCTTTGCAGGGACTGTACATCAACTAAGCAGCCCCTAGCTGACTTCCCCCGGTTTTGTCATTCCTCTCCCGGATTTTTCAGTCCCCCCACCCCGGAGTCCAGGAGTCTAGATTGAACATTGGGCTCTTATTGTTTCCCGTGCTAGTGACAACGTGAGCGGACCTATCGTCCGAGGCTTATTATTTCTAAGACCCATCCATATACAGGTACTGTACAGTACTACGTAGGGGAAAAGGGCATATTTTCAACCCCTCCTCCAGTTGCAACCCGTACATTTTGTGGACCCCCTTCTATCTGTACGTATTAATTGGCAGTCGGGGCCACCTTAACCACCAGGCAGTTTAGGCACTGCCTAGGGGCGAAATAAAACGGGGATGAAAATTTTTCACGAGCGAATAACGTTATTTTGCTTGTCAGGCTATTTCGTAGGGCCGACAACCTTTTTTTGCTCCTCAGACTTTTTCCGCATGTGAATGATGGGCGAAAATTTCCGAAAATGAAAATCTGCCTAGGGCGCCTAAAATTCTAAAGATGGCCCTGTTGGCAGTGGTGTCGCTAGGGTCGGTGTCACCCAGTGCGGTAAAATCGTTCTCAAATGCCGTGACAAGCAAAATAGGTCACTAAGGTCACCATCCTCACAATTTTCTTTCTCAGATGCCGTGACAAGCAAAAAAGGTAGTCCTTGTTGTGGTGTCACCCCTAGGCGGTGTCACCCGGTGGTGCGCACCCCCTCGCGACGCCACTGCTAATTGGCTTCTCTGCCCTCCGGTTGAAAAATAATTTTGGTCACAGTTACGAGACATTTGTTTTACTATTAAATTAGAGATTTTAATATCGTGTTTTCAAACACTGATATTTATTAAAGAAATACAAGAGACCATTAAAATGTTACACAATTAGGCCTATTTCCCTTAAGGCTTAAAATATAGTATTTAAAAATCGGCCAGGATTGTAATTAAAGGCCAGTGTTCCATCAGTTTGCCCTATATAAATTTGTGTTTGTGCGCACGTACATTCAGTCGAAACCCCCTCCCGGTGCGCATCCGAACGCAAAATCTCTTAAATCCGTGACCCCATCAGTGCGTCGACCTACGTAGGCCTAAAATATGGAGTTTATGGAGTAGTCGTCAGTGCATCTTTGAGATTCCTTGCGTGGCGGATCCTCGCATACATGTATTTTGAGAATTTATTGCCTGTAGCGTTTATTTATCCCTATAGTAACAGCCCGGGGCGGTTCCACGTTGGGAATGACTGTGGACGTACCCCACCGAGCTTTTTTTGTTTTTGCTTGTCAGCGTATTCAGGGTTTAGGCTTCATGGGGCCGTGCCGCTATCCCTGTGTGCAAAACAGATCTGATGACCTTTTTTGCTTGTCAACCTTTTTCGGGAATTCATTGCATCCCCCACCAAGAATTCTCGGAACCGCCACTGGTAGCAGAAGCAGAAATCGATAATAATAAACAAAGTTCCACGCACACAAAGTGAAACAACTAAGAATTACGCAAGAGCATAAGCCACAGAAATGAGAGTGTCATTAATTCAAAGAAAGAAAAAAGATTAGATCTTAAAAAACAATTTAAACTTCTGGGAGGCGACATTGTGCCCTCCATTAAAAAAAGATAAAGCAAACCCCACCAACAATTTAGCACAGAACCATTCAAGTTTGGCGTCTTGTGGAACAGCGAAGGCAGGCAGATCATCAGATGTAGGCCTACTGAAATCTCGATCAACAACATCTATTAACGAATTTAACGACCTGTCAAAATTTTGTCTTTTCTTAAAATTAACAAGATAGAGGGTAATTGAGCTGTCGGACTATTTCTAGAATCTATCGTTTTCCTCGTCGTCGGCGCCATAATCTCTTGTCGGTTCTCGTATCGAAGGCAGCTTGTTGCCTCTGTCTGGAGATCCATCGTCGATCGACTGACGTCTGCCAAGACTGCCTCGACGACGTCCGTCCGGCGGCGAGTTGTTTTCGTCGTTCGACGCCCTTCTCTTCGGCAGAGGACGTCCGCTTGCGGGTCCATCTAGCGAGCGATCGCTCTCGGAGGCACGCATGTTTCCGGTCGTGGTCAACGGAGGAAGCATGTTCTTGCGTGTCTTCACTTCCGGGAAATTCACGGGCTGAGCATTGGTCTCGTTGCTTTTCTTGTCCTTCTTCCACTCTTTTCCGTTTTTGTCACTCGTGTCGTTCGTCCTGAAAGATTAGACATGGACTTAAACTAACTAAGACTGATGACAACCAATCCTGATTTAATAGACTTTTTAGACCACTAACACTTACAGTGAAGATCGACAATGAAAACGTGAATTCAAAAGATCTCCAAAATATGAGAGAATTCGCTTATGACTTAAAATAGACCAGTTATTTTATTTTATCTATAGGCTCGTTTATAAAGACCTCACTTCTGAGCAATTACAAACTTACCAAATATAGCCCGTCTAGGACTATTTGTCTAATAGTAATTGTTATTTGGTCTATGCTAATCACGCTGGGTTAGCCTGCAGATTCGATGGAATGAAACAAATTAAGTGTCTATAAGTTAGGGTCTAGACAATAGAAATTACAGTAGGACTGTTTTTATCGTTATCCTTCTTGGATGCTTACTTTGACATCGCGAAGTTGTCATTCGCTACGGCACGTCGCGCGTTGTCTGGCTGGACTTCACCTTCTGAATGAAAACAGAAAACCACAACTAATCCACGTTACCAAATTACCATACATTAATTGGATGATTAAGTCATAGAGACGCAGACTAGGCTCTAGGCTCGAACCTCATCAGCCACTTGTTGAGAGGCCAGACTAGAGAATGGGAAAGATATGGGGTTATGCCCCATTTTTTCATCCTCCACGTTTTAAAACAAACGGTCTAGAAGCAAGCTTACAAGACCGGTGCGAAGTTCGAGCTACCTGTTATCCACTTGTCGAGAAGGTCTAGAAAATAGTGACTTGACATAGGTCGGGACGCGATGGAGTAGTGGTAAGGTTCTTGATACGCAGTCGGTGGGTAGCGGGTTCGAATCCGACATTGTGCAGCAACCTTCGGCTCAACCCTGACTTGCAAGGGACGGAAGATGGCAGAGTGGGTTACGTGCTGGAGCGTCAGACTGACGGAGTGGGTTCAAGCCCCGTTAGTGCCCCTAGTGGCTTTCACGCAGGCAATAACGCCTTCTAAGCCACTTTAAATCATGCTAAGTTTTTTGAAAGAACTCTTCTGATATGAAAGTCCTGCATTCCTGCTGCCAGTTTCAATTACAGTATTATTATAACGAGTAATAATCAACTATATATCGTATCATTTAATTATAAGTATCTTGTAGGACATAAGGCATTAGCAGCGTCGTCAGCGTCGTATATAGGCCTTCTACCCAATTTGAGAATTCACTGTCACATACTGGCACCATGATACTTGCGATACTATGCGATACACTGTTACTCAGTGCTTTATCCAGACTCCAGGCCTTTGGGTGAGGGGAATGACATGGCTGGAGGGCAATAGGCATGGTCCGATGCTAAACTTATTTTTCAATGCTGGTATTGTGGTGAGGGGGAGATTTTGAGGTTTGGGAGATCTGCCCCCTAACAGGTCTGGATAAAACACTGCTGTTACTCATTATTTACCCTTCCGACGAAAGAGTCCTTTCTTATGGAGAACGAAGAGTATGATGAGAATGATGATGACGACGACGACGCAAGCGATGACAATCAGTGCGATTCCCCAACCGGGAATCCCAGTCCGACAGCCGTTGCTACAGTTCGTTCCATTCGTATCCTTAGCAGGAGTCGTAGTCACTGTTTATCAAGACACAGATCGCATTGCATTTAATATGTTAAATTCCGTTGTGATTATAATATGTTGGCGTAGTTTCTTTTGTCGCTAGACCACAACTTAGTAATAATGCCCGAAAGAGAATATTAATTTTTTGCGCTTATGTGGAAACAGACAACGCAACAGCAATAGGCCTACTTTGCGATCAGTGGCGTCAATCCCGTGAGGGTCCTTGGGTCCGGACTCTCACAGAAATGTGGTTGTGAGGGTCCATAAGGCATTGGACCATCAAAAAAATCTGAATAAATCTATATTGTACCATTGTAAGATTATTTACTAAATTGTATTAGCTAGATAGTAGATATAATGAGCAAATGGTACTTTGGAACATTTATAAGTGCACTAATAAGAATTATGTTAAAAAGAGTACATGGGAGGCTCCTTCAGCATAGCACAAGCTGGCACAACAACAGGTGGACCCTCACAACTTTTACTACAGATTGACGCCACTGGTTGCGATAGTCAGCAGATCATTGGCTTCTAGACACTTTCCCATAGGATTAGCCGTGTCACTGCCTCTGCTAGAGATACAGTAATAGAGGTCTATAGGTCTCGTAGTTTCGTATAGAACAGATCTAGGCCGTATAGCTGGACCTAAATGATCTAAATCTGCCCCAGTTACTGCATGAAAAGAAGCTATCCGAATTCTGTTTTTGGAGATCAATTTAAAACGTTTAATAACATGCGTAAGAATACACAGGCTGCATATCCATATCGGTCCTGCATGCAAACAGTTTTCCTGTGTCACATTCCAGATTATCAAGCTCATGTCTGTCCATACATCTACCTGAGAAAGGTGTTATTGCGGATTCTTTCATCGAAGTGCAGGCAGTCGACATGACGTAACAGTAGTACGCTCCGTAATCTGCATTCACAACTGCGGCTATCGTGTAGTTGATCTCACTCACGTTGGAAATCAAACTGCAAAGAAAACATTTTTAGCATTACAAGTAATGAACATTTTGTTTTAGAATGTGAAGATCTTTTTTAGAATCTGCGAGTTGTTGAAATTAAATAGTTATTTACAATTAAACTTGTAATACCCTTGTAACAGGCGCAAAATAAATATCTAGTATGTGTATGCGTGTATGTATGCATGCATGCATGTATGTAGTAAGTATGTATGTAGGCCTATGTTTTTTGTATGATTTTTTTTCTATAGATCAAGTTAAAATGTTTAAGAACGTGCTGAACAAGATGTCAGATCAGTCCTACAGGTCCTTCTAGGCTACACATTGGCGGAAGAAAGCCGAGGCCAATCTGGCCTTGGGTAAGGTTTACAGTTCAGTGATAATGCACATCGATAGACTGACTTACCTACTTATGTACTAATACATTTTCTTAGTCGGGTCTGGCGGAGACGGAAGTTCGGAACACACGAACACTTTCAGAAGTTCATCCGGAAACTTATTATTACGGTACTATATAGGTTTCTGTCTGGAAATGCGTCGAGGCACGTTGCAGAAGGGATCTAAAGAAAGTCGTGCCTCGAATCGTACTCGAATACTTACGGCGATGAACCGTCGTAATTTCGTGAGAGAGAAACCATCGCGTTGACATCGGACGAAACGCACGCTATCGAACACGAATCGCCGTCGTGCAGAGACGAACACTGCGACACGTATCTAACCAGCGATCCATTCGCACAGCCTTTTAGGAAAACATAAGACATAAGAGGAAAACATAATTATCGGAATACATGATGTCATCAGAAACACAGTGGTACAACAGATGGCAGCTTAGCCGATATTCCGTAACCATCAATGGCGTAGCCAGTGTTCAGGAATAGGGGGACACGCTCAAGTAAAAAGTCCCCGACGAGCAAAATAGATGCTCGTCAAGCAGTTATTATTATTATTATTATTATTATTATTATTATTATTATTATTATTATTATTATTATTATTATTATTATTATTATTATTATTATTATTTATTATTCAACTTAATTCAAGCCGACTTATATAGCGCAGTACACATGAAGAAAGTTCAAAATCAAGAGCGCTTTACAGTCCAAATGATTTTGACAGAAGAATGTTTCGAGTTTCCGCAGGAACTGTTCAGAGTCAGTCTCAGTTCTTGACACATTCACGGTAGTTTCTTCCACCGTGCTACCTCCTCCTCCTCCTCCTCCTCGGTTTGGCGCAAATCTCACGCGACTGATCCCAGCCAGAATAGGGGCCCGCCCCAGTGGCTATACGCCAATGGTAACCATGTGCGGGTAGTTAGCTTCCCTGACCCCAGTGGCGTAGCGAGGCAAAGTGCCCCCGGGGCGAAAAAAATTGCCGCTTTTTCGTTGAAATCTTGACAGGCAAAAACACCTTATCGCTACTTCCTAAAAAATTTTCATATGCAAAAAAGGGTTTTCTCGAAAATGCCGCCCCTAGAGCAAGTACCGCCTGGGGAGATTCGCCCCACCGTCCCCCTCGCTACGCCACTGCCTGACCCATGAACGTCATGCACGGTGTCTACTACTATTCTCTTTCTCATTGATTTTAATAAAGGTTTTGGCCTTAGTCTTGGACTTTAAAGTTTTGGAGTCTTGGTTTCGAACAAGCGAGTCTGATTCTAGCGAATTATTCCGTGAAGTGGGGACCTAGATGAACGTGTACAAAATAATAATACCAATCGCAATAATATTAATAAGAAAATCGTACAGAAGCGAATGATGGCTGCAGAGTAACGAGTGCAAAAGAAATGAAGCAATAGTCTCGCGTACCGGAGACGTTGAGAGGGACAGGAATGGTCGCGTACGCGTAGTACGCTGATGTGACGTCGGTCAGAGAACAGTTGTAGAGACCAGAATCGGTTGCTACGGCAACGCCCACTTGCAAGATGAGGGTGGCGGTAGTCTGGTTAAGGTAGGCGGTTGATCGACTCTGCAAAAAAGATACGAGTCATTCATTCATATGCAATAATTTGTATATAATTATATATACAATAAAAGTAACCAATATTACAATAAAAGTGATGAATATTATGTGTATATATATATATATATATCAGTGGCGTATCCAGGATTCCGGAATAGGGGAGCACATCCGTCACCCGGGGGACTCGCCTCTACGCCGTTGTAGCCCAGAGATGGACATGGGTCCATTTTTTAGAACCCAACCCAACCCGACCCATCAAATCTCCAACCCAACCCAATCCAACCCATGCCGGCAATTGCAAGTATTCACCCAACCCAATCCAACCCACCCAAGCTTCAAGTAAACATATTCAGCAAATTTATTGCTAAACAACAATTTGTCAATTACTGCATACAAATCATTTTAAAAAATTACCTCTCATATGTCGCTGTAGGGCCTATGTTTTCCGCCATTATAATAATTATCATTGGCGTGCAAAGGAAAGTAGACGTCCGAGTTATAATGTGTACTTATGCTATCTAAAATTCAGCTTCAAATGTTGAAAGACTAACGAATAAGGAACCCTAGAGCCATTATAGCATATGCTTAGCAAGTTCGCACGCACTCCCACGCAGTAGCTCACAAATGCTATTGTAGTCAATAAGGAGATTAAGGTGGATTTACAATGGATGATTCAAAGAAAGTTACTTCGTTCAAAGAAAGTTACTTCCTTCTTTCATCAATTTCGACTCTCGATTCCAATGCCTTGAATTATTTACTTCCACCGGTCTTATGCAAATATCTCGTGGCTGCGGATCAACATCTACCTATAGGCATATGACGCTGCACAATATCGAGAAAGCAACGGCCACAACGGCGAGGGGGGTTTTATGTATCAAAGGAGATAGACTTATGCCTTTAATGCTTTATTATATAGGAACAACTGTGTTTGGATCAATAGAACCAGGGGCTCAAGACAGTCCTGAATATAACCCCCCACCCGCCAATCGCTTAACTAAGAGCCGTCATAAGCCAGTATTGCCAGCGACAGTTCGGCGGCAATTTGTTACGTGAAAATGCGGAAAACGATAACCATTTTTTATAACCAATATATGGTGTGTGCACTGTGCCAAGTGCAAATCAGCGTTTTGCAACCCAACCCAACCCAACCCACCACAACTGCCTAAATTTACGACCCAACCCAATCCAACCCAACCCAACCCAACCCATGGGTTAACCCAACCCATGTCCATCTCTGTTGTAGCCTACATCAGCGCGGGGGATTCGTATATAAAACAATATGCATTTTTCAAAGGCTGGGTCGGGAAGAGCCAGGGGTGTGGTAAGCACTTTCTCTTTAGCAGAAGACGCTATGAACAAAGCCTATATCAGTGCGAGAGTTAATGCTGTTAATATTCATGGATTCATAAACTATAGTGTATAATAGAAATACTACAATGCATCTTGTGTTGGAGTACTGTACCTTTACGCTGCTAGAGATGATCTCTTGAGATATGCCGAAGTCGTAGGAGTAGACGACTTCGTAGTTTGTCAGGCGAGTTATTCTGAGGACGCCAGTCGTCGAAGTGTTTCCGGCGACAGGCGCCGTATATTGGCATGTTATCCTGTACTTGTCTACGAATTCTCGAACAACGAGCGGCTTGATTGTGATCGAGATGGCATCACTTAAACCTATAGGATGTTGCATTAAATTAAATCGACAGCGACTTAGTATTTTCAACATCTCAACATTGCCACGATGCACCGCGCTGTCTTATTTTAATATGCAGACAATCATCTCTTATCAATGTCAAAGTTGTGATAGTTAAGTTTCAGTTTAGTCAGTTGCGTAGAGATTACTTGCGCTTTAAGATGTCACCATGGGCGCCTGCACATTAGGGTAAGAGGGGGCACTTGTACCCCGGAAAATGCAAATATCAATATTTCAAACTGAGATTTGTAACCCTAGCTAAAGTATTAACCGTGACCATTGTGCTAAAATGTGTTTTGTCCTCGAAAATTTATGTGGCGTAACCGTGACCACTGTGCTATACCCCCCCCCCTAAAAATTTCTGCGGGCGCTTCTAATTTTGTGCGCAGTCGTTGACACTAGTTGTTTCTCAGGCTTGTTTCCACTAGATCTGGAATCATTCATTACCATCATCACTTCGTATACTTGGTTCTCGTGCTTTCTCAGTGGCCGCCCCAAAACTCTGGAACTCATTGCCTCAGCATGTTCGCATTGCAGATTCATTACAAATTTTTAGAGCAAGATCAAAGACCCATCTTTTTGACCGGGCTTATCCACCATAGACTGTCACCCGTTTGTTCGGCCGGATACCCTGGATTTGACCTGGATCTTTAGTGATTTGGATTTGGTGTGCCATCGGTTGATGCTCCTGTGCATTATGAAAGTGGCGCTATAGAAGTTTAAGATTAGATTAGATTAGATTCGTATAAGCAGCGCATTATCATCTTTTAGACCGAGTCTTAATTAAGACGTAACTTTTAGGCTTGGCCTATCTCCTCCTAAGATTGCGCTCCGCCGATCTGACGATTTTGAGCAGAATCAGCCTACCGCAACTGGGTTCGAGTATGGCAATCACCTCGATCATTGAGTCATTGACAGAGCTACAAAATCTGCGCGAGTAGTGATGCTGTTGAGGACATTTAATTAAATAAATCGTTATCTTGTGCTTGTACTTATTTTTGTTTACAAAAGAAGTTTTGTTGTATAATAGAAGTTGTACCCGTTAAGGCCTGGCTTTTGTTTAGTTTAATGGGAATGCTCTGTAGTCTATATAGCTGTAAATTGTTATCGATATCGTTATGAAAACGGATATGCGTTTTGGCTGACGGGGTGTGTGTTCAGTGGTCCGTAACCGTTCGATTCGCTTACCCGTCACCGCAGAAAGTAAAACGATGAAGATTGCACTGGGATTTCGGAGTCGCATACTATCTTAACGGTAGATTTAGAAAAGGAGAATTTGAAATTGAACAGATTCACGCGAATTCGTTTGGCTCCGTTGAGGCGGACGCTTTCTGAAACTACTGAGACAGAACATCAACTCTCTATTCACGATCACGACGGAATATTTTGTCTTATTTGTTGACAACGGTTGCTAAGCATCGTAGTAGAAGTAGTAGTGTTTTGCTCAGAGCGATTGTTTTCGGCAGCAGCAGCAGCAGAAGCAGAAGAGAGTACAATTTGCACCTGGTGGGATCATATTAAGCTTATGCCTTGCTCGTTATGCTAGCCTGATCGCATTTTAGAAATCAGAGTGCCACACTTTTGGTACATAGTCAGTGCATAACAGTAGGCCTCCTAACAGCGCGTTTTAAAACGTGCAATTTTGACAGACGCGTCTAGCGAAAGCCTTACTAGACTCGATGTCAGAGAGATGCATACGTACAGTTCATGATAATTATAGGCTACGCGCCTTGTTCATCGTTGCGTATCGGTCGTCAAGCGACGCGGAACGTAGACGCTTTCAACCAATCGATGTGTTGCTTAGCTTGATGGTGACGCTGCCTCCAAAGTAGCCTAAGATCAATGGAAGCACGAACCGAAGCTGAATGCTGGTCGTAACTCATGCTGACGTATTGGCTTTGATATCAACGCGTGTCCAGTCGTACAACAACAATTCATTATTTACCGGCAGCCAGACTGCATCAACAAAGGACCAGTGGCATTCTATGCTATAAATAATGTCAAATGTGCGATTACGCTTTACCCTCAGCTTAACGTGTATCAGGGATATTTTTACACCCCCTAAACCCTCCCTCTACAACGCCCCCCCAATTTTGAACCGACACCCCACCCCATCCCAAAATTTCTCCAATCCGAGCCAGAGATGCACCCTAACACCCTTCAACACCTCCCAATTTGAGACCGACGCCCCCAAAATTGATAATTCTAGAAATAACCCTGACGTGCATGCTTTCTATTGCTAAAATGGCTTTCGAATGTTAAAAGTCAAATGGACGAATAAAAGAAACGACAAAGAAATTTTGCAGATGACGGAAGAGGAACAAAGCCGAATGGTAACCATTAAGCAGGGGCTGATGAAATTGTTTGCGCGTGTGATGAAGGGCGTGGTCGAGGGTAAACGTTCGAGACGAAACCAACGATCAAACTATCGTACACAGACAGACTAAGAGAAGGACAGACAGACAGACAGACAGACAGACAGACAACTGCATTGAACTCCTGAGGAACACCAGAGATCGTGTAAAGCGGAGGTCCATGGCCGCCGACGCAACAATCTATGCATGGCGTCTAAAGAAGAAGCAAGAACGTGCATGACGGATGATTATTTTTCAAAGCATTTATTCAAATCTATTCTCAAAGTAGCGCTCTCAGCAATCATCATATACGTTTGTGCATATTTAGGGGCAAATCACGTGTGCCGCCCATGGCTAAAGCCATAGTAGCCACTGGGACATCTTCTGAGACCAGGATTTAAATCTGAGCTAGGCAAATTCTAAGAATTCATTCGTACAACTATAGTCAGGTCAGAGGCTTAATTTTGGATACTCGACATTGAAAAATGTCACCTGTCCACGTTCCACAATTTGAGCTAATAAATTATATGGTTACGCTAGGCACATTGAATACATTTTCAAATTTGTAGGTACATGTAGCCAGTGGCGTAGCGTGCACTCGTGCCGCCTATGGCTCCTGGCAAAAATTCCGCCCCGATTTCACTCTTATTACACCTGACAAGCAAAAAAGGTCGTCGCCGCTAAATTTGTAAATTTGCCGCCCCTTCAAAATTTTGCCGCCTCTTCGCCAAAACCCTTCGACAACCCAACAAGCAAAAAAATGGTCGCTTCCAAAATTTGCCGCCCCCATCATGTGTACCGCCCATGGCTAAAGCCACAGTAGCCATTGGGACGCTATACGCCTCTGCATGTAGCTGTCAACCACTCTAGATTTATGGCATGAGATTTATGGTCTGATTGCAATTGAAACAGAAGATTAGTGTCGATCCACTGGCTCTGATTCGAGTGCGGGGCTATCTTTTCAAAATGCGATCATGCGCAGTTTTACCGACGACTCTATAGCAAAAGAGTTTTGGACTTTCTAAGGCGTTTGCGCATTGCTTTGGGTCGTCGCATCAGTAATGCTGCATTTTAATTTTCCAGGCAACTAATAGCAAGGGCATTCGCAAGAGGGATCGACAGATTATATAATTAGCTACAAAATCCGGAACTCTTCTAGCATCTAAATGCAGCTCTACACTTCCAATTATTAATGTGGAAAGCAGGTGACATACATGTGGCCAGCGGCGTAGCCAGGATTTCCGGAAGGGAGGGGTTTTTTGGTTCTGATTATAACAAACTTCGAAAAATCTTGTCAAGCAAAATAAAAGGTCATACTCATCTATCCTCTTGTACTTTTTCTTTTTGCAGATGTGCTGACAAAAAGGTCGTCACCTCACATCTTTATGATCTATAGCGCTTAGAAATTATTTTGGGTCGGCAGCCAAGGGGGGTTTTGACCCAAAAACCGCGTCCGAAATAAAAAATGCATGGAAACACATTAAAAATGTTTCGTCGGCAGCCAAGGGGAGATTTTAACCCCCTCCTCCAAACCACCCTTGACTACGCCACTGACTGTAGATAGAATTGCACAAAATATTTGCACTAACTTCCCAAGTGTTCATGACCTAGATGTCTTTGTTGTTCTACATGTTTCTGTGATTCAGAACGAGATATAGTGTTTAGTTGCTGCGTCTTCGTTTGAAATTATACCTTAGCAGGGCGTGTCTTGCGCTCAATTCAACTCAAAACTATTCTCTTCAAGAAATCCTATGGCGAAACATTTACTACAGGCCTGCATTCTACCCGCCGCAAATCTTGTTATCATCCTCCATAAAATACTTTGCTGCGATGCCTACCTGGATCTACAACCTTGACCACCACGGACTACGAATAACGGACTATGGATTTACCTAGATTGAGCGTTCGTGAATAAGCTTGTGCACTGCGCCAAGCTTTCGGGCAGCGCTATAGAAATTTCGTGTTTACTTACTTACTTACTTACTTACTTACTTACTAACTTACTTACTCAATTCCTTGTAACGAGACGAAGGCAACGACCAATACGGTCACAAAACAGAATGAACTCGATTTAATGATAACTGCGTAGGCACTTTCACATCTTGAGGCGCAACGAACATATCTCTCTTAGATCTCTTAGCAGGTCGCTTTAATCCTAAAATGGCTCAATCGTCAATTATTGATTGATTGATTGATTTCACAGTCGCAATTAATATGCTATCTTTCTACTGCCGCGTCGACTATATTTCAAAAAATCTTACGAAGTTGCCAAGACTTGAGCGCAAGACCCTTTGGCGAGTGAATCTGTTCAATTTTATAATAACTTGATTCTCTTCCGACTGAGCTGGCTGTTCTCTTACGAATCCTAATCTCTACGAAAAATCTGCTAGTTACTTTTGGACTGAGGTCTGGAAAATTCTCTCCCAACACAAGTTCGCTGTTTTGGTGCAGCAGCGGATCCAGAAATTCAATTTTTTTCAATTTATTTCTTTCATTCTCCATTCTGCCTTGCGCACTCAGTTTCATTTAGATTGCATTGATACAGGTTGTTGGTATTGAAAAGAAAGAAATGCCGACACTCGCGTCTTTATTCGTGTCCTTATAATTTTTCGGGTTTTGGCCATGAAAGTGAAATCAACAAAGCTAAATGTTGGTAATTGGTAGGCCCTATAGGCACTTTCGTGCTCCTGTGTCCTCTGGACCCGCTTGTGCTTGGTGAGTGGTTCTAAGTTCTGGAATGCATTACATTCTTCATTATGTACAACGGACACTTTGCTATAAGCAGGGTGGGCCAATAAAACCGTTATAACTCTGTTTCATTGCAAATATTTCCACAGTCACTGGGTCAGAAATTCAGAATGCATGACATTTGGTGTACCTCTGCGGTATTATGTATCCTAAATGCAGCCATTTAGGCTTTTTTGCAAATTTCAAAGTTAGGCAGGCTGGCAGCTCCACCTAGCGAAAACCGGGTAAGGGTAGAACGCGTCCATATAAAATACGAGCTATGCCTAATCTGTTTCATATCTCAAGCTTGTTTCCAATGCAATGTCTGAATAAATTATCTTTCTTACTGTCGTGTCTTTTGAAGACGTCTTTGTTTTGTTTATTGTCTTTTTTGCAAAGTAAATTCTATAAACTTTTTAACAAGATGGGCAAAATATCGAAAGATGATCGTTAGCTAATCAAGGGTTTGCGTCGGGGGAATGATTGAGGTTCGCAACAAGATATAATGGAGTAGAAGAGTCTTGGACAGGCCCTCCGAGAGAAATTCCGGGCCCCTGTGCAGAATGGCCGACGGGCCCTTGACAAGTCATAATTTTTTCTTGACGACCTTTTTTTTTTTTTTTGCTCGTCAGCCGTTTATTATAAATGTTGACGACCTTTTTATGCTGACGACCTTTTTTTTTTGCTCGTCGTCTGCCGTTTATTTAGCACTGTGTCCCGGGCCCCCTTGTGCTCGCCGGGCCCCTCTGCTGAACTGACATTTTTAACCGTTCTTTAGTGTTATTATTCATTTTATTATTAATTATACATATTCATCATCGGCCCGGGCCCCCTCCAGACCGCCGGGCCCCTGTGCAGTTGCCCCTTCTGCCCCCCCTCTCGGAGGGCCTGGTCTTGGACGACGGAGAAGCAGCAAGTGATTGTCTACTTTCAGTGCAGGCGGAAACCAACATCACAGTTTTTCATGAATTAACACGCTGGCAAGAAGACAAGCCACAGACACACAAGAAAGACCATAGGAAATTACAAGACAGGCGGACATTCCTCATTTTGTACCAGTTACTAATTTTAGCAACCTAACGTAGTTGATCATGTCTTTGAAGAATGCGTCCGAATCCTACCCTGGTTTTCGCCTGGTGGCGTCGCTGCGCTATGAAATTTGAAACCCAGGGGTCGTGAAAATATTTACAACTGTGCAATCTGAACAGCACGGAGCACAGTAAAGCTGGATGGACCAAGTTCAGAGGCACACACACCCCAGCAGCCGTGTGGAATCCGTAAGACTTTGGAGCTTTCCTATACTAAATGAAAAATGTATATTGCTGAAATTGTTATATTGTTGTACAAGATGCAGAGCTCATGTAGAAATATGAAGGACAGAACGTTCCTTTGACCAACGGCAAGAGATAAATGACAGACGACATAGAAGAGGATGAAACTAGCACACGCCATAGGAGCAGCAAAAGACAAAGACAACTGGATTCATAAATCCATTCAGCCTCTTAAGTTTCATATGATAATGGACCTAATAATGACGATGAGACAATTGTTAGGCTTTTCAATCTGCTTTATTCAGTGGAAAACAGGCAATTCGATTACAATTATGGTATCATACATACACAGCACGTGATCCGAGTCTCTGGCCTAACGCCTAAAGGTTCGATCCAAATGCAGACAGTTTTATCTTTAGTGTCCTTCTTTTAATGTTGAAATTCATTTTTGACCCCTCCCCCGATTCATCGATTTTACATCCTATTTCATGGCCTTGGCGATCAGTTATTAATCAATCGATCAAAACAGAGCTTTGTTAATCCAAAAAGGCTTTTAAAAAGTTACAAATTCGGAAATATTAATTGATTTGGAGGCGGGACTTGAGCGGGAGCTTTGTTCGGTTCGTAAAAAGGTTGCTCGATAGAAAACGATTGCTCTGTAACACGCAACCGAGCGCGGCACGAGATTCATTTATCATGTATTGCATTGTATTGCATTGTATTGCATTGTATTGCATTGTGAAAGGTGATTTCTATGCTCGGAGCAAGCAGCGTTAATGGGTTTATTCCTCTCGAATGTGGAAATTGAAATAGACTTGCTTGTCATTTGGCATGCAAGAAGATTTGACACGTAGCGAGAATAAGGACCGTAGTTAATTATTATGAAGCCATCTCAATCGACTTTAGTTCAAGTTTAGTTTAGTTTTGCTTTGCTGACAGCTTTTACTGCAAGTGTCTGTCAGACCTAATTAATTAATCTACAGTAGTAATGTTTTTCTGCGATAAATATAAGTTTCCATTTTTGACATTGTCATCCATTTTTAACCAAGTAGCACAGCTTAATGCAGCGCTATTACTCAAATCGATTCCTGCAGTATTGTTGCATGGAGGCCTATTTCAGTGTTTGTCATCAATTTCTTAACCGAGTAGCACAGCTTAATGCTTTTTAAAAATGTCCGTTGAGCATTACTTCGCACTGCGCCTAGCGTTATCAATAATAAAACAGGCGATTTTGATTAGGAACGCCTTGATTTCTGCGTGACCGGACGATTTTCTTGGCGTGCATGGTAATGAACGCGATAAGGAATATTAAATTAAACAAACTCAGATCAATGGCATTGAAGGCACAGACATAAGAAGCATTCACTGTGCTTCAATTCTGATGGCCTATTTGAAAGTGAGATTGTTGGTCCGATAGTCTGAGCGGTACAACATGCCTACAACAAAGACGTTTTTAGTGATATAAAACCACGTGCCTGCAGCGTTATGACTCAAATAGATTCCTACAGTAGGTCTATTGTTGGAGGCCTATTTCAGTGTTTGTGTTTATTCACTGAAAACTCAAGTAAAGAATCGTTATGCAAATTTGTGTAAAGCGTCCTTGACATTGATCTATGTCATGCATACGGCGCTGTATAAATTGTCTAGTAGTAGTAGTAGTAGTAGTAGTAGTAATAATAATAATAATAATAATAATAATAATAATAATAATATGCATGATGTCGATATTGGAAGAGTAAATTGTCGGATGAGTTAGCCGAGTGCTGGCCAGTGGCGTCAATCTGTAGTAAAAGTTGTGAGGGTCCACCTGTTGTTGTGCCAGCTTGTGCTATGCTGAAGGAGCTCACCATGTACTCTTCCAGCATAATTTGTATTACCTATTAATGTTCCAAAATACCATTTGCTGATTATATCTATTATCTACCCAACGCAACAGTTTATTAAATAATCGTACAACGGTACAATATAGATTTATTCAGATTTATGCGAGGGTCCAATCACTCCAATGCCTTATGGACCCTCACAACCACATTTCTGTGACGGTCTGGACCCAATGACCCACGCAGGATTGACGCCACCGCAGAGATGGACATGGGTCCATTTTTTAGAACCCAACCCAACCCGACCCATCAAATCTCCAACCCAACCCAACCCAACCCATGCCGGCAATTGCAAGTATTCACCCAACCCAATCCAACCCACCCAAGCTTCAAGTAAACATATTCAGCAAATTTATTGCTAAGCAACAATTTGTCAATTACTGCATACAAATCATTTTAAAAAATTACCTCTCACATGTCGCTGTAGGGCCTATGTTTTCCGCCATTATACTTATCATTGGCGTGCAAAGGAAGGTAGGCGTCCGTGTTATAATTTGTACTTATACTATCTAAAAGTCAGCTTCAAATGTTGAAAGACTAACGAATAATGAACCCTAGAGCCATTATAGCATTTGCTTATCAAGTTCGCACGCACTCCCACGCAGTAGCTCATAAATGTTATTGGAGTCAATAAGGGGATTAAGATGGATTTACAGTGTATGGTTCAAAGAAAGTTACTTCGTTCAAAGAAAGTTACTTCCTTCTTTCATCAATTTCGACTCTCGATTCCAATGCCTTGAATTATTTACTTCCACCGGTCTTATGCAAATATCTCGTGGCTGCGGATCAACATTTACCTATAGGCATATGACGCTGCACAATATCGAGAAAGCAACGGCCACAACGGCGAGGGGGTTTTATGTATCAAAGGAGATAGACAATGCCTTATGCTTTAATGCTTTATTATATAGGAAAAACTGTGTTTGGATCAATAGAACCAAGGGCTCAAGACATGCCTGAATATAACCCCCCACCCGCCAATCGCTTAACTAAGAGCCGTCATAAGCCAGTATTGCCAGCGACAGTTCGGCGGCAATTTGTTACATAAAAATGCGAAAAACGATAACCATTTTTTTTATAACCAATGTATGGTGTGTGCACTGTGCCACGTGCAAATCAGCGTTTTGCAACCCAACCCAACCTAACCCACCACAACTGCCTAAATTTATGACCCAACCCAATCCAACCCAACCCAACCCAACCCATGGGTTAACCCAACCCATGTCCATCTCTGCGCCACCGGTGCTGGCGATTGGTGATCGTATTTCATAAGGCATGACGATGAGCGAAAAACAACACCGGACTGCAATTACAGTAATATTTCCATTTGCAAAAAAATAGCCCGATCTAATTGGATGTCATGCGATTTTTTTAAAAAAACGTCTGACATGTATGCCTACTCTGCAGGTTGTTGCCGAAAGTCTTTTTGCGCGATTCTATAGTGAATGCACTTTCAAGCAAAAACCTCAGATTCTTCGCCTGACAGATTGGATTATGATTAATCTTAGACAACCGTGACTGTCATTGCTGCCGAGGCGCAGTTCTTGGTGAATCTCGTCTCGTTTAAAACAGCAGCAGCAGCAGCAGCAGCTACAGAGTACTGAGGGACCTCACCCGATCCGATATTCGTGGCATTTAGACATTCTTGCTTCCAAAACACATCCTTTATATCGCACGCAATTTTTAGAGAAAAAAATAGTGCGATTGATTTGTCCGCACCAGCTGAACAGCCACTGACATTTGCCGAGAATCAAGGTCGGGCGTTGAAGACGCTTTCCTGGTTACGAGTAAACATCCGTCGACGTTACCAGGCATTCGGCTTGCCCGCCCCATTCAATAAATGCGGTCGATGCTGTGTGTCTGGTTTGCTAGAAGACAACAGGGCCCCGGCGTTCAGCGTTCAGCGGGTGTCGAGTTTCGTGCGGTGAATGAAATACGTCGTCGAAAGCTATCGCGCGTCTAAGAGTGTGGCTTTTATTATTATTATTATTATTATTATTATTATTATTATTATTATTATTATTATTATTATTATTATTATTATTATTATTATTATTATTATTATTATTATTATTATTATTATTATTATTATTATTATGAAGTTCTCAAAATCGAATATTATTATTATGTGAAAGTTCCACGGAAGGCGACAGCGTTAAATCTCTGGAGTGTATTATTATTATTATTATTATTATTATTATTATTATTATTATTATTATTATTATTATTATTATTATTATTATTTATTAGACGATTTCTATATAGAGCAGTAAACATACCTTAGGCTAAAGACAAGAGCGCTTTAACACATGTCACTTATATCCGATGTTAAATAAATACTAGAAAGATGCTCGCTTCGCTCGCGCTCGCTTCGCTCGCAGTGCAGGATAATACTAATCCAATACCTATACCTAATACCCAATCATTGAATTCATGCTGAACAACATTTCAATGATCGCCACCTAGCCAGGCTCTGCGCCACGTAATAATTAGGCCTATGTACGTTAAAATCACACAACTGTGGCCATTTGTGACGCTGTACACGTATTTTTGTGTACGTTAAAATGTACGTTCCAACTACCTCAGGCTGCGAACAATTGTTACCAATGGCAACGTCGTCGCACGCCCACCCTCTGACGCTGCGTGTTAAACTACGATTCTACGAACAATTGTTACCAATAGCAACGTCGTCTTCGAACATCGTCCACCAACGCATCGCGCGACGTAAGGACTAAACCGTCTACCAATAGTCAACGCTCGCCCACCAACGCATCGCGACGTAAGGACTAAACGATCTAAACCGTCTACCAATAGTCAACCAATCAGAACGCTTGAAGGTAACCGACAGACATACAGATAAGGATCTTAATATGATAGATGTTTTTAGTTTCTTCTAAAAAGTCCCGACAGAATCAGCATTAGTCACACGATCGGGCAGTCTTTTTCCTCCCATTAGTCTGTAAATGTCGTGACAAAATCTAGTACGCAGACTGTGGGGCTTGTGCTTGCGACTAGTTGCAAACCTGAACTCCATAGGACCGTTTATTCTGGCTGCTATTCAACTCAATTCATCATCGCTTTATCGCTGATTGATTCAGGCCTACAAGATTGATTATGATTCATCTACTTGAAGGCGTATATTTCTCTTTCAACGATTTGACAACATTTTAGTAAACTGATGTATCCGTCTCGAGTACTTGTTCCTTACAGACGGTATTTAATTAGGAAACCGATATCGAAACCTAAAGCGACGTCTGTGAATGACGAAAGTCAAAGAAAAGTATCGACTACGAACGTCAATACTCGATAGTTATTGATCGGAGGCGAAACGATATAAAGGCAAGAAACGAGAATGGATGGTGAATAATTTTACGGCTCTGTTTCACTGTTCGATAAGTCAACACCACGTGTGACGTTAATTCATTAGGAAGCTATGAAAACGACCTCTGCGAGTGCGAGGTCGGCTACGGAAAAGACTTCAAAGTTGCAAAAATCAAACCATGGTTTTGAGTATTAGAAATTGCGTTTGGTGAGTTCGATTTGATCGCAGGCAACGATGATCGAGACCGCAAAAGATGAGGCCTACCGTAGACCGTAGCTGTGAAATGATCTAAACAACTGTCGGTAAGTGTCTCTGCTGAAATTCACTTCGATGAATTTGGCACATTTGGCAAATAACAAAATGGCGGCTAGCACAGAGAAATTCGAGTTTTGATCTGTTCATGAAATAATTGTAGTAAAATAATTGTCGATTAAATCAAAGCATGGAAAGGCGTATGCCAGCGGTTCCCAAACTGTGGTCCGCGGACCGGAGGGGGTCCGCGGAGGATATGGCGGGGGTCCGCGAGAGTCTCCCAAAATTAGGGTTAGGGTTAGGTCTAACCCAACCCAGATGACCTTTTTGCTTGTCACTACAATCTACAATTAGGAAGGATGGTGACCTTTTTTCTTGTCGCTACAAAAATAATGTGGTCAGCGAGCTAAGCTGGGAACAAAATAGGGTCCGCGATCAAAAAGTTTGGGAACCGCTGGCGTATGAGATATAATTACTGTAGGCCTATCGAAACAACCAGCTACGATTGATTCTGCTTAGCGCATTTCCACAGTTCTAGTTCAGCTTGATCATCAATTCGAGGTTATGATTTACTTCTGTTAATTATTCTGTGTGTATCCACTAATCAAAGATTTGCAAAATGAATAATAAACCTCAGAATTAATCCTGATAATAAATTTGTAACGATTCTACAGTAGATAAATTTTGAGTGGATAAGTAGCGATAAATGAAAGTTCTCTGAACATTCAAAATCAACTCGGAAAGCGTCACGTGATGATTATATGTCTTCAGCATGCGTTCGCTAAGCTAAATGATTATAATTATCAATATATATATATATATATATATATATATATATATATATTCGTTCATTATTATTGCTTTATTATAAACGTCATAGCTGAGTCGTTGCATCAGAAACGATGAATCTGTCGTCTTCGCGATTAAGAACGAAGAAGCCTCGAACTGAGCTTCGCAAACCGATATTAAACGGGATCTTCGACTGGACACCGACCGTGAATCCATACATCACCCCGCGTTTAGCCCCCATGATCCACCAATCGCCTCGTCTCGCCAGAAAGGTTCTCGGTCCCAGGGAAACTCCGGTTGGAGAGGCGAGACTGAAGAGACCAATCTTTCTCTCAGGCGTAAAGACGTTGCCTGAAGTCGATAGATCACCGTATACGCCGTATCACATAGCTTCTCTTCCAATTCACGAACCTCTGAATGGCTTACTGGTGTTGAGAGGACTCACGGAGATGAATGTCAAAGCCCGCAGGTCGAGCCAGGTTGTTAGACATTTACCTGCGGAGCAAGGTGGTCTCCGTGGCGGCACGACCTGTCGATCATCTTTGATGCTACGAAGAAGTTTCAGTGAGGGGAATGATTCTTCTAAAGGCAGAATGTCCACGAAAGATACCGAATATGCACTCATTCGCGAGATAAAACCAACCGTAACACAAGCACCGCAGACTTCACCTGAACCAGGGGAGTCAGAGAAAGGCCGGCTCGTTGCTGCTTCGATCGCCGATTATAAGTCGACGACGCGGACCGGCGCCGCGAAGACAGTTCCGGTCACAGACCGAACAGACATCCAGGGCAAAGAAATTAACTCCTCAGGTTCGAACTCGACGACGAATGATTCGGTCGTATGTTCAAAGGTCGTCGGGCCCATTGGCAGGCAGCGGACCCGGCTGACCATTGACGTCTATCTGCCCCGTGTTGACGCCGTGACTTCCACACCCGACAGTGACGCTGAGGAATAGGAAGAGAGTCTTCCGATGTCAAGCCGTGCGAGAAGAGACAGGAACGGATTTTCTGATCGAGTTCACCTTCGAGTCTATGCTTAGTTTAAAATCAACGCCTTACTGTAGCATATGCATCAGGGATATTTTTACACCCCCTAACACTCCCCAACACCTCCCCCCATATTTGAGACCGACGCCCCTCCAATGCCCCAATCTCAGCTATGGGATGACCATTTTTGCTTGCCAGTATTTTTTGGCAGGGGACCCCCAGAATTTGAGCCCCCCAAAAAATGATAATCCTAGAAATAACCCTGATATAGTCGAATAATAACCTTTAAGCGAAAGAGAATGTTCAAATCCAGTTGGAGGCACGATCTAATGACAATGTCCTATTTATTATGCGTGTTATTAAGCTGAAACTTGATTGCCGTTTATAGTAGTGATAGTGACTGTCTGACTGGGGTTGGTGAATGGTGAGATCTACAACTTTAAGAACAGTGAGGCAGTACACTTTACTTCTATTCGTTTTCTACATAAATCTGTCGTGCCCAAGGTTTGGATTTCTGCTCTGCGTCATTCTTGCCACTGATCACGCATAATATATATATATATATATATATATATATATATATATATATATATATATATATATATATATATATATATATAGTCAGCCTTAATCTATAACGTTTTCTTCATAAGGTCTCTGTAATTGCAGACGAATAGACGATCGAATGGCGAATTTGATTTACTTGAATGTCAAAGCCAATAGTAAAATTCTTCACAAATTTCATTGACTGCATGACATAGGAAACATTGGTTTCATCGATCATTGAGATCATATAATGATATAGACATTGAACTGACTCTGGTGTCGGTGTCTAATTATATCGCTACTATAAGTTTCTCAACTGGAAGACTTCAGTCGACAGTGCATGCATGTCGGGTACGATCTATATCTGTTAACGCACGCATTCCATGGATTAGGATTTTGAATCGTTTACATTCCATTCCTATAAACAGTTTGCATTTAGAACCACGTGCAGTTCGGCTCCAGGAATTTTTAACCTGAGAAGCTTGAAGAGGTCAAACCGGTAACGGTGACTCGTCTTTTGGCCCGGACTGGCAAGCATAATAGACTTTCGTCTTCATTGTATCCGACAGAGTCTGAGCGGAACTTGAGGCGTTCGCTGAGTAACCTCAAGCACATACAGTGTATGTAGTCTAACTCCGCCATTATGCGTAAATCAGAATCTTGAGCTAAAATTAACAATATCATCTAAAGCTAACATGACAAGAATTTCGATTAGAGTTTTAAAATGTAGGCCTATCTGACTACACTTTTTCCTAATCCTGTTATCCATTCTCACATACATGATTCGGTTGCATGTTGCACTATGTATATTTAACGATATAGTTCACTTATTGTCAAAATACTTTATGGAGCGCTTCGCTACTCGTTCTATATGGTACTGGATATATACATTGTACATCATCTCTTCAATCCGCAAGAGCTGTAATAGCTAAGGAAACTGCACCGTGTAGTAAATTTACATATCTAAATTTATATTTATAAATAATTTATAAATTGTCGATTAATACAAGGCCTTGATAGTCACCGACCGAGCGCAAAAGAGTCATAATCGTTCGGTGAAATTGCTTTCTTTGACATCGACTTCTTTGAAGTTGAGCTGTCTGCCTCGCTGATCGTAGAAAACGATTTCGCAGCCGCCGGTTGCGTCGGCGTACAAGTGACTGGCGATGGTCCTGCAGCCAGAGCTCCCGGCGGCTCCGTAGCTCTTCGCTCCACAGCACGCGTACGCCCCGTCCCTAGACGAAGCCATGTGGAAACGACACACGTCCCTCACGTAATACTCCTTCCGACACAGCACGCAGTACTTTGCCTCGGCTTTTGTTGAGATATTCAGTTGTTCGACGGAGATTTTCTTCGTGTCCCTCGCCGATACATTCCGACCGTCTCTGCCGTTGGTCTTCGACGACGACGGTAATCTAGACCCGATGTTGATGCGCGGAAGCGCTAGTTCTTCGGTCTTGACGACCGCAGCGCAAGGCCTGAACTTCAGCAGGGATTTGGCCTTCTTGAGAACGAGGTGGTCGTCCTTATTTCGAAGCAGGCGTTCGATTTCCATGTCCTTGGTGCGTTTCTCCGATTCGAGTCTGTTCATGTTCAGCGTCAGTTTTCGTATCTTTTCGTTGTAGACGTCTTTCATTTCGCGGACGCGCGCCATCTCCTCTCGGTATGTCTGCAGTTCTTTGCTGCCGCTTTTAATCTCGGCAATCTTGCTGTTGACCTCGTCTTGATCGGCGTCCTCTCGTAGACCCAGGCCCCGTTTGATGCTTCGCTCGCTTTTCAAAGCGACGTTCAGTTGATGCTTTGCGGTCTGAAGGTCTTTTGTCGTGTGTTCCAGTTTGCTCTCCAGTCTGTCTATCTGTTCTTTTAGACTGTCGATCTCCTCGACCAGTTCTTCCGCGTCCTGTTCCCTGTCGATCGTCGTCGGTGACTCTTTTGACGACTGTCCCATTATCCACGACAGCTGCTGAATAACTTCCAGATAATGCTTGCTTCGTTCCCTCTCCAGCTTCGCGGTTCTCTCTGCGTCGACCAATTTGTTCTGTAGATCTGCAACCAACAGTTCTAGATCCTTTGCCTTCGCGTCACCTAAATAGAATAGAAAAGTGCTTCACTTCTTATGCAACACAAAACAACTGCCCATTACAACTTTATCTCTCGCCCATAGTAGGCTACACACACACAAGTGTAGGTATATTTAGTATTAAAATCACCTTTTGTGTTTACTCCGTTCTCCGTTGGGAAAGTAAACAGAAATCATCGAATATATACAAAGGATTCCGCATGCCTGGATAAAATAACGTGGACTTTTCAGTTTTGCTTGAAATGCAATTTGAAATCTAGCATTTCACTTAAATTCAAAAGAAAATTATTGCTTTCTGATGTGATTATTATGCTTTAGGACTCTTAGGCACATGTTGTCATGGTTTCAGTTGCTTTTTAAAATAATAGCAATACATTTCCGATTGCAACTAGGGGACTCGACTTTTCCTGTAAGCACGTCTGCACGGAATCTAGGTGTACTTTTTGATTCCGCACTTTCTTTCACAAATCATACAAATAGCATCTGTAAATTAGCTCACTGCCACCTTTGTGATTTATATCGTATTAGGAAATTTCTCAATAAACCTGCATTAATGCTCTTGGCAAATGCCTTAGTGTCTTACCGTCTTGATTACTGCAACTCTCTTCTTTTTGGCATCTCTAAATCCAACCCGGTTAAACTCCAACGAGTTCAAAATTCACCGGCCTGTTTAAAGCACCGCTTTTGACATTCGTACACAGTATTCATCCACAATCAAATTACTAACCAGACTGATAGGATTCGAAATGCGGCATCTCCAGTCTCTCTCTGACGAACTCGTTATGCGTTTCGTTGAGAATCCAAAGGAACTTTGTGAAGCAGGAATAATCGCGTCTTTTGAGGTAACAGACCAATTTCAGAATTCTTGCTTCGTGTGTTTCTACTCCGCTCTGCACAGTAAAATCAGACAAAATGAAATTCCAGCGTATACAAGTATATACACAGTATGTTACAGCAGTGGCGGCTCCAGGATTTGGCAAGTGGGGGGGGGGAGTTGGGGTGGCATCTTCTAATCATGGGGCCAACCATTTGTTGTTATGTATGCAGCATTAAGTATAGGGTCCCAACAGGGGGACCACTGGAGGGCCAGGCACTCAATAGGGAGGCACGGGCCCTCCGGGGCCCCCCTGTGGAGCCGCCACTGGGTTACAGTATGAAAAATATTGCCGAAAGTCAACGTTTGGCTTGATTCAGTGCATCCTCATATACAGTCACGGGTGACTTCAATGCAGGAGTCGATGAAAATGCATCACAACGATGCGACATCCATTAGATTAAGCATTTTTAATTATGCTAGTTTGATTTCTAGGCCTGAACAGTGAATATAGTAATAGTATGACGTATATCGGCAGTTTACTGACCGACGCAAAATAAGCAAATACAGACTTAGAACCCATGAAAACTACAAACAACAGAAAGAAAATTAATGGAAGTCCATAGACGCCAGCGCAGATATTAATGGCACCCGAAGAAGAAGATTATAGTACAAGTAAGTAGAACTTGCTGTTTTGATATTGAATACTGCGAATTGGTTTGGCGTTTTTAGAATCAAGGATGGCAGCTGTGGCGGACAAATGGAAGTTGCATGAGTGACTGTGGTTTTCAAAACGGGTAAAAATCTTACTAAACCACTTAGAAGCCGATTAATAATAATAATAATAATAATAATAATAATAATAATAATAATAATATTATTATTATTATTATTATTATATTATTACTAATTCCTTGTAGACTTACGCATGCAACAATAGATTCGATTGAGATAGACATAAGCAACTACCAAAATAAAAATTAAAAATTAAATTGCGATTGATACCAATGACATTGGATACCAGCTGAGTCTCAGATTTGGTGCTAGAAAACTGCATAATAGTTATTGTACATCGATGAAAGGAAGTTGCCCAGAAGTCTAAGCGCCTTGTTGAAAATTCCCGACTCAAAATATCAATGATTAGCGATAGCGTTTGAACCTCTGGCACTCCACAATCGAAGCACCCGTACTTCTGCAGCGGCTTACTTACTCTTATTTCTTGAATGATCTCATCAGAAAATATCTTGGTCGTAATGAGGTAGCCATAGAAGATCTCGGAAAGAAGAAGGTTTTGCTGCATGAACGGTATGTTTCCGTCCAGAACTTCCTTCCATCTGCAAGACTCCATCTACAGCTATACATTCGAACGTCGAACGCTTAAAAGTTAGGCAACGAATAAATTCTAGTTAAACGAATGCATCATACAATGTAAGATCACTATACAACTCTAAGACCAGTATACAACTCATCTGTCGAGCCTAACTTAATCATTAGAGTTTATACCTACCAGATAAGTTGCGTTAATTGCCAATCGTATCTATATAAGAAAACCGTCGTGAGATTAGTTACGACAGATCGACAAAATAATAATAGCCTAAATCGACGTGCAAAAGATTCATTGAGCAGACGATATAGAGTATATAAAGGTCTCAACGATTTCATCAACGCCACTAGTTTGACGACGTATCAAACCTCAAAATCTGAGCTCATGGAGTATTTAATGCCGACGTAAAACCTACCCTGAAACTTTGCTTACTAATGGACATATAAGGTTCTATTACTCGCCTATATAACTTAGCAACGCCTAACCTCGATATATAGACTTTGTACGCTGACGGCTGTTTGTCTATACGATTGTCTGTTTTGTCATCAATGGCGAAGGCTCTAGAGGGGGCGGTCTATGAGCATTGGCTTTTGAGAAGATATGCCTTTCTCGAGGTTAACTGAGTAGAATCCAGTCAAGTTGTTCTTTCGTCTCATGTTTCAAACGTGAGTAATGCATGTATATATACAGTATATGTATACACATGAGTACCACTTCAGTTTGTCAAGATTATCGCATGTATATAGAAAATAATTTGGCCTCGCTGCTCACGACGACTTTTATAAGCGACTGCAAAAATACTCGACTTCATAGAGGCCTATGTCCAAAGATCGAACTACGATAAATGAAAATAAATGTAAATGAATTCTTTGACCTTATAAACGAAATACAACATTTGTCAAGCACATAATATAATCGATATAATAATAATAATAATAATAATAATAATAATATTATTATTATTATTATTATTATTACTACTATAACAACACGGTTTAGATTGGCTCAGTAGGGTCTGCCGTGTGAGAACCAATATTAATATATATATATATATATATATATATATATATATATATATATAGGCTTATCATATATACACACACATGTATATATATATATATATATATATATATTGTAAGTTCATGGAAGTGGCACAATACTAGTAGACCATGCTGGAGATTTTAAAGAAACATTCAGCAGTTGTTTTGCTAGTTATAACGTTGGCAAGCATGCGCCACTCGGGTCTTCATAAGTCTCGACTGGAGTGCTGAGAGCAACTGCTTCATGCGTAGAGGTCACACAGATCGAACTTCCTTCTTTCTAAGTGACTTTCGCATGAACAGGATGCTGCCGATAGAGACTCTTCAGAATGCGTCGAGTAGGCCTAGGCCTTGTCTCTAACAACAGGCTGTGAATAGCTCTCTCTACGCTGCCTATCCCCGTGTCGTGCGCTCGAAAAAGCAATATACAGTAGGCCTATGTGAAGATATGATAATGAACGTAATTGATTTCGAGATTTACACGTAGGACCTAATTTACAGCGTGAACGAGTTTTCAAATAGATATTCAACTTGATATCGGTCCACAGGCCTATTGACCTCCTTCAATGAATCACTTCTTCACAGACAATCGCTGACTGAAAGACGTCGTCAATTACGTTCGAGCAGCCGTGTTCTTCTCGCGAAGACGTCAACGTTTGGCGAGAGTGTTCGGTTGTGGCGGGAAATCCACGGCTGTGGAATGCTCTACCGACACTCTAACCTCGTCGAACTCCTACGATCAATTCGCGAAGAACTTGAAGACGCATTTATTTGCGACTTATGAATGTTAAGTATGTACAGCGCCTTTGACTTTGGTAGACGCCATGCGTACGGCGCTATATAAATTGTATGAATAATAATAATAATAATAATAATAATAATAATAATAATAATAATAATAATAATAATAATAATAATAATAATAATAATAATTCTGCTCAGAATTATTTGGTTAAGAATTTAGCACACGCATGAATGGGCGCATGCATTTGTGGTTGAAACTTGAAGTAGCCGTTGAAGACCATTTGATCCACCAAGCTGCCTGAAATAAACTAAGTTATCTTTTCTTTGCCTGCCGAGAGGACGGTAAGCAACCTGCGTCGCTGCTGTCCTACGACAGAAGATCAGCGCAGTGGCGGCTCCACCGGGGGGCCAAGGGGGTCCGTGCCTCCCCTGAGAGCCTGCCCCCCAGTGGCCCCCAGTTGGGACCCTATACTTAATGCTACATACATTAAACAACAAATGGTTGGCCCCCCATGATTAGAAGTTGCCACCCCAACGGCCCCCCACTTGCCAAATCCTAGAGCCGCCACTGGATCAACGCCGGGCCCAAAGCTCGAATTCGAGTGCGGGCTTTACCTATAAATAGGCATGTCAATTTAAACATAAAAACCTTGAAAACACGGTTTTCACACGCAAGTTCAGGAAGAATGACTCGTACTAGTGTTGGTATTGCTAGTTGGTTTGTCTGAAGATTAGGTCGTTCGGTGCAGTCACTGGGCCTTATGACGCCTGACCTGTTTACGACGGTCAACACTTTAGGAAAACTAAAATCTAATCTTAAACTTCTATAGCGCCACTTCATAATGCACAGGAGCATAAACCGATGGCACTGCGTTGGTATCGCTGTGAATTAGACTTATTTCGTTAGCTGATCAAGTATCGCTGGTGCATCAATAAATCAATCGATCAATAAACTTCTGGCGCCACTATCAAAATGCCAAGGGCATCAGCCGATGGCGCACCAAATCAAACCTAATTAGAGCCAGGTCAAGCCGGAAAGATCAGTCAGAACAGTGGCATTTTGGTATAGATCTCGTTGCTCGATATAACCATGGTGGTATTTGAGGTCAGACCAGTA